>AYEL01038903.1:0-33039 GCA_000484575.1 Olivierus martensii
CATCAATAAAAATAGATATCAAATTTATATCCTTATAAATCATATCAAAAAACATAAAACATTTAACTTATTTGTTATTATATTTATTAATTTGTATTAAAACTTGGGTTGAGAATAGAATAAATACTTTCAGAAAAAAGATAAAAAATGAATAAGAAGAAAATATATAAAAATTTATATGAATATAATGCTGAAAATGTCAGAATATATTTTATATTTAATTTAAATCAATATCAGATGTTTCATTTTGTTTAAAAACTTTTTATTATAAAATTTATCATTATATCCAAAATTAGAATTAATATAATAGAAATAATTTATTCATGGCAAATTCAGAAAGAATCTAAGAAGTCTAAGTTTTTACTAAATGCATGAACTTCATGATTAGTGAATAAATTAATTCCAGATTTGATATTACCTTAACTTCAAAACTTAAATAAGTTAAACAGCCAACAGTTATAATTTGATTGATTATTTGATCTAAATATATTATCTGTAACTAATAAACTTTAGTTTACTCTGACCAGTTAGTCTTAATCAGAAAGATAAGTTATATTTCATTTATAAAGAGTAATTATGATGAAATAATTTAAAGTCTCAAGTTTATTGATGAAAATAACTTTTAAATTTTTAAAATTTTTCATAATTATATTATTAATTCCCTATTTGCAATATTCTTAATTAAGAATTATTAACTCAAAGTTTATATAATCGGTGGCCTATTAGTTAAGGCACTTGCATGCGGAACTGAAGGTTGTGAGTTTGAGTCTCGTTTATGTATAACATTGGATATTTAAGAAAGCTGGATTGTCAAACATTGATTTACTTTAGACTGACTAGAGGACAATCACAAAAGAAATGGAAATATGAATGAAGATTGGATGTATGGAATGTGAATAGACAAATGAAAGGGAATGAATGAGAGCTTATGAATGGATGTACAAATATAGGTTGGATATCTTCAATGTGAGTGAAACATATTGAAAGAACATGTATTTACACATATTGAAAAAACATATATGTATGCATTTGAATGTATAAAGAATAATACTATGGGAATGTGATTTGGGATAAAAGATAATGAGCAAGTGAAAAGTGATATAGCCATGCTGATGAATGAGAGAATGAAACATTGAATGTTAGAATACAAATATGTGAATGACAGAATAATATGGGTAAGGATAAAGCTGGAGCTATAGAGGGTGTTTCTGATAGTTGTATATGTTCTTATAAATGGTACAAGTGAGAATGAAAAAGCTAAATTCTGGTGTAAAGTGAATGATGTGATAAATGAAAGTAGTGATACTGAATTGATTGTTACAGGAGATTTGAATAGCAGAATTGGCATAGAAGGCTTGGTTTGGAAATATGGTAATTCTAAAATTCTCTGAATGAGGAGCAACAGCTGGAGATCTGTGCTGAATGATGGTTTTCTTAAACACTTTCTTTTAGCACAAGGCTGTCCACTAATATAGAGCCAGTGAGAGAGATCAGAGGAGTATGATTGATTTAATTATGTATGACAACAGATTGAGAGGGAAAGTTATGGACTAAAGAAGTATGGGTATGAAAGAAAGTGAAAGATCTGCATTGAAATGAGGGATATATGAGAAGATGTATGAAATTTGAGAAGGAAAGTTATGGACTAAAGAAATGTATGTAAAATGACATGTATGAAAGAAAGTGAAAGATCTGCATTGAAATGAGGGATATATGAGAAGATGTATGAAAAACTAAGTCCAATGGATGAGAATATACACAATATAGAGAATGTGTGGATACATTTTAAGGCATGTATAGTGAGTGTTGCAAGAGAAAAGTTGTTAGTAAGAGTAGGTAAAGGGCAATGCAAGATGGAATGATGAGGTGGCATATGTGATTCAGAAGAATAAAGCATATTTGAAAATGTTAAATGGAAGTATGATGTCAGATAAATATAAGAAATGTAAGTAAGAATGTGCACTGTGATTCAGAAGAATAAAGCATATTTGGAAATGTTAAATGGAAGTATGATGTCAGATAAATATAAGAAATGTAAGTAAGAATGTGCAAATATAGTGAAAGAGAAAAATTGAGAAAGTGATAGTGAAAGAGAAAAGTGAAAGGAAAAGGTGGTGAGAGAGAGAGAGATCTCTCTCACCACCTTTTCCTTATTCTCTTTCATTATATTTGCATATTCTTTCTTATATTTATCTGACATCAAACTTCCACTTAACATTTCACCAAATATACTTTATTCTTCTCAATCATTCTGCAACTTCTAATCATGCAGATGATGACAAAAAGATCTCTCACCACCATCTGCATGATGAGAAGCTTCTCATCTCTCACTATAAATTTGCTGAGTGTGTCTAGGAAGTTATTTGATAAGATGATTATTGAGAAAGTAAAGAAGGTGATTGACTGATGAGAGATTATGGAATGTGCTGTGCGGTTCAAGAATGGAAGAGAATGTGTTGACCAGATTTTTTTTATAATCATAAACTATCAAGTTCTGCTGCATATAAGAAACAAGCACTTTAAGTTAATTGTGGAAAAGTATCTCCATGTGAAAAAGAAAGTATTCTTTCTTTTTCACATGGAGATACTTTTCACAAGTTCACAGTATAGCTATGGAAAAGTGTTGAGACAATATAGCACGAATAAAAAAAACTATTTGGCGTAATGAGAGAAACATATATTTAAAAACTTCTGCAAGTGTGAGAGTAAATGAAGGCATGTAGAGTAGTTTACAATTTTGGAAGACGTATGATTATATAGAAAGTTGGTATAATATGTAGATATATGGTGCCATTGGCAGTATGTATGGCTTATTTCTTCTTTAAGTATTGTCCACCCTGTTGCATAGATGCATAATAATGATTTATTTTTTTTTTGTTATTATTGGATATTTAATGATTTCATTATCTCAATTAAAACATTTTTGACTGCATAAGAGAAACAGTTTGTGATTTATATATAACAATATATTATTTAACATTATTTTTCAAATATTTCATATAGTATAAAATTTCTGTTATGAAGGAAATTTTATAATCCTGTTCTAAATAGATAGATAGAATATTTTGTGGGTTTTAAAATTGATTAATATATAGATATTTTAAATATTATTAGAAACATCAATTAGATAAATATGTAAATGATTTTTTAAATTTTGATTATAATTACTGCAAAACATTTATAAAAAATTAATTAAAAAAGGTTTTATAACAAAAAATCATCATCATTAAAATTTCTCTTCAGAAATCATTGCACAAAAGAATATTTGTGTCAAATTTTGGAATAGAGAATAAATTAATTGAAAGTTGAGAAAATTTTTATAAATTTTCTATTTATTTATTTTTTAAATGATTTGGATCATGTATGATGAGGAAATTAGATTTACTAGAAAACAATTTTGTTTATTGATACAAAATGCCATTTTAATTTAATTTTTTTATTTATCATTATCATGTTAAAATTTTAAGTTTGATTAAATTAAAAATTGTATAAAACTTTTATTCAGTTTTGACTCCATTTTAATTTAATTTTTTTATTTATCATTATCATGTTGTTAAAATTTTAAGTTTGATTAAATTAAAAATTGTATAAAACTTTTATTCAGTTTTGACAATTCAAAAATTACAGGATATTGCTGTAAAAGAAATATTTTAAAAGTTATAAAAATATAATATGAAGATGATTTTAATGTGCTTAAGAATTCAGAACAAAATTGCAGTTTTTCAGTAATGATTTCAACTAATATACAGAAATAAATTGGGCATAATTATGTGTAATGTATACATGAAAAATTTAGAATATATAATATATACAACATTTTAAAAATGGTTTGCTATTTTTCTTTATACAGAATGTGAACATCTGATACGTAAGATGTTAACAGTTGATCCTGTGAAAAGATATACAATAGATCAAGTGAAACATCACATTTGGATGACATCTGACAGTGAAAATATCAAATTATTATCTTCTCCTCCTGTTTTATGTTGCTGTGATAGAGAAGGTGTTAAAGTTGGACAATTTAATGATCATGTTATTAGATTAATGCAACAATTAAAAATTGATACTACAACTACCAAAGAGGTAATATATAAAATAAATGAAATATAAATATAAAAAATAAAATCTAAATACATAGATAAAATTATACTTTAATATTATTGATAATTTCCTTACAGTCACTTCTCCATGAAAAATATGATCATCATGCAGCTATATATTTTCTTCTATTGGAAAGATTACATCAGCGACGACTTTCTGCTCCTGTTGTCCGACCTGAAGTTCAGACTAGATTAAATGCAGATGTTACACGAAACCTTAATATGTCTGTAGGAACTTCCCCTCCAGTTATTACCCGTGCCCTTCATCTACCATGCCATTCACAGGTATATTCATTTTGCATTTATACAATAAAATAAATTCCTTAAAAATATAATCAGTAAATTTTAAAAATAATTATTGTAAATAATAAAAGATGTAAAAAAACTTTAAAAATAAATTATTTGCATTTTAAGTATTGAAGATGTCTCATAAAAGTTATCACTAATCAATAAGAATTATTATTTAACGAATATACAATTATATATCAAATAAGTCTAAAATCCCTTTACAACTTACACTAAACACAATAAAACTTAAAAATGATCAATCAAATTTTAAAATTTTGTGTTTATTATAAATTATTGGATTATTTAAATAATCCAAAAGTTAATAAACACAACACCATTATTATTAGCTAATGTGGCATTTTGAAAAATTGCAGATTAGAATAGCTAGCAAAATTAGAATAGACAGTAAAATCTTAAATTATCAGATGTTGAATTATTAGATACCAGATTATTAGATCTTTATTGTGCTTTTTAGAATATAATTATATTTTAACTGAATTGTGCTTATTTAAGGCCAAAAATACCTGTAAATTATTTTTTACACTTGATGCTAAAATGGAAATACTATTCAATGATTGACAAATAGCAAAATTATCACATAATTTAAATTCAAAAATAATATATGATTAAATATCTTGAAGTGTAGCCTTAAATATTCTAGTATATGCTTAAAATATGTTCATATATTTAATTCAGTCAGTCATTCTATTTATCATGAGGATTATCTTAGAATTTTCAGATGTTATGCAATTGCTATTGCATAGGATCTGAATATAACAGGTTTAGCCCAAATTTTAAATACAGAATCTCTAGTTTTCTAATTTAGTTTCATAATGCTATTCAATCATTAATTATTTCATAATTTTTTAAAATCTTTTCAATCCCTTTTAAGGGATTAAAAAGATTTTAAATGAACAAATTTAATGATATCATGTTTGTTAAAAGAAAATTAATAATGACTTTTTGAGCATCATAATTTAAAAAAAATTCTATTGATATTGCAATTAAGGATAAATTCAGAAAATGCTTGAAGTCTCTATTGAAGAAGCTAAAGAATGACATCACAAAAAAGACACTGTGATTTGTCAGACTGGACTTTTAATTATTCAACAAATCACATTGTCCCTCCTTCTCCACAGATCATGGCATCATTATTTAGCTTCTCCAGCAGAGACTTCTGGGAGAATTTTCTGAACTCACTCCAAAGATCATTAATTTTTTTAAATAACTTATTGTTTAATAAAATTATCACCATTATCTTATCAATTGCTTAACTATAACATCTTATCTTTTCAAGACAATTTTGTAGTTAATATTCTCAAATTATTTTTAAATACATTTTTTAGCATCGACCTTAATTGTCTGTCACTTCTGATTACTGCATTCAGACTATTGATATAAATACAGTTTAAAATTTTTGCTTTAATCAACTTTGTTGCAGATTTTAGAACAAAGTTATAAGTATTCTGTATCATATCATGGTTGAATGCTCCACTTTTAATGGTTTAAGAGAAAAAAGTTTTTAAAATTTAAATTTCTCAATGTTCTCAATATCTTAATATTTTTACATTTAATAATATTTCTTAATACAATATTTATAAAATTAGAAATTTGTTTATTGCATCATTATAGTAATGCATATTTCATTACTAGTTCATTTACTATATTTGCTCAATTTTGCATTCTCAACTTCTGAAAATTCCCAAGATAGCAACACCATAGATGAATGCCAATAAGATTTGCAGAGAGTATAGAACAGCATCACACATAGGAATTCCAGTTTCAAAGCATGGAACTCCATTGGCTTTGCTGTCTTGATGAAAGGGACTTTTTAAAGATAATGTTGAAAAGATGATAAAGATGAAATTCTTATAAATAGTAGTTTTTTATTTTGCAATTCCTAGAGTTTTTGAATTGCATTTCATAATAATAGTTGAGGTGAAAATTTTATCCTTGTCCCAATGCATAACACTTTCATATAACTGTTATTCTTTGAACCTTATAAAACAAAGTTGAATATTTTTTAAATAATTTCATTAACAACTTTACATATAGATTTTTAATATGAATTCCCAAGAAATGAACTGAATTAAATGATCAATATCATTTAATTCAGTTCATTTAGTCACTTCATTTTAGAACATACTATATATTATAATATACAGTATTTATATTCTCAGAATACTATTAAACTTATTATAGAATTTTATTAATTATTAATGCATTTTATAAATTGGAATTTTAATTTAAAAGATTTTTGGATATTATGTATTTTCAATTATAAACATTATAATTTGAAATTATATAAAATTCAAAACATTTAAAATAGTAAATTTAATTACAATTTCATTTTATAAAGCAGATAACTATTAGTTCTATTAAGTTATTTATATAATAAAGCAAAAATATAGTAGAACTAAATTAAATTTTTGTTGTTTGTGCATTTTTATAAACTTTTTAAAAAGTTTTAAATATCATTATTAAAATTCTATTATTATTCATTTAATATTATATATATTGTTATATATGCAAATAAATAAATTATTATTTTTTATTTTATAGTTTAATCCTAAACAAGGCATTCTTAAGAGTTCTATAAGTAATCAAACAGAAAAGGATTGTAGTCATCAAATACCAGTATCATCAGTTACACCATCTGGAATATTTAATGACATGACAGCTCCGTCCCAAATACCTCAATTTTCTGAAAATTCAATTGCAACAGCAGCAGATGTTGCTCAAATTACAGGAGTTCAACAATGGTCATCTTGTATGTATGTTGATGGGGGTCAATGGAATATTGGTGAACAATCTGCAGACAGTCATAGGAGGAGTCCTCCTCTATACAGTCTTACAGAATTACTGAGGCTTTCACAATCAACTTTTGGAAGTGCAGCAGTTCAAGAACCTGAAAAGTTTGATATGCCTTCTCAATCTGCAATTACCTCTAGTCTACCATCGTGTGCTCCTTGTAATGGTATGGGAAATATTCCAATGTCTCCTCGAAACAACCAATCTCCCCTAAGACTTAGAAGTAACACTTACTCTCGATCTACTCGGAGACATGATCCAATTGATGGTGTTCAGAGGTTTTTGAAATCTCCAAGTACATTCAGTGAAGGTAGAAGAGCATCAGATGGATTAGTTGCACAAGGGGTGGCAGCATTTAGTGATAAACTTGAAAATACAGAAAAAGCACGTGGTAATTGGCAAATAAATGAACTTAAACAAGAACATAAAAAATTGCAAAATTTATATAGGACAAATATACCTCCTGAAGAACAAAATAGAAGGCAACATCAGCATACTATGTATCTTGCAGAAAATGACAAATCACCATCATCTAATTTGCCTTCATGTCAGATGATTTCTATTTCTCCTGTAAATCATTCAACTTTTAACAACATCAGCATACTATGTATCTTGCAGAAAATGACAAATCACCATCTAATTTGCCTTCATGTCAGATGATTTCTATTTCTCCTGTAAATCATTCAACTTTTAATGATATATCAGTGGATGAAACACAGAAAACAAGTTCTGAATTTGGACAAATGATTCTTAGTCAAAGTAAACATTTCCAACAGCAGCTATTCCAAGATCAAAGTAGATTAATTCTTAGTTCTTCCAAAAGAAAAATAACTAGACAAGCATCCTATAAATTAGCTCAACAAGCACCAATTTTACCACCACTTCCCAATGACGTTGGATCCTTATCACTTTTCTGTGCAGGGGATATTTCAACACGACAGTTTCAACCTATTAGAGAAGATGTTTCACCCACAGAAGAAGAAAAAGATATTGAACATGCTAATGATGGAGATGCTTCAAGCTCATCATTTACTATAGATATTAATAAGAGTTCTCCTTGTACTTTCCTTGAACCTGGTCCAACACATAAAAGAGGTACTTCACCATTAATGGAACAAATGTTAACTCTTTCTCTAGATCCTGAATCACCTAATAGTCAACCATTCAAGTCATCATGGCAGCAGTTTTTATCCACAGATCAATGTTGTGTTAATCAAATTCCAGTAAATAGTTCCAAAGAATCAGCACCACTTTCATTCCCATGGAAACAAGCAAAACTTAGTGCACATGATTTACCAGTTTTAGATGTTATGCAAGAATTGGATACGGCATAGACTTATCAAATGAACAATAGTGATTGTATTGTACTTAAGACGTACTCTTCTTAATGTTATGTTTTCAACTCAGATCTGCTGTTTTACAGTAGAGATTAGTGATATTTGTGAAGTTTGGAGTGTGTTTAATCTTAATAATTGTGTATGTTAATGGGGAAATTTTAAGTTATTATAGCTTATTGTATTTTAGAACTTAAGAATGGAACTTTTATGGCTACTCAATTTTGAAACAGGATAGTTTTATCCATGTAGTCACTATATGCCATGCCATGACTTCATACATGAATTCCATATATTTGGTATATGCCATGTAACATGACTTCAAACATGAATTCCATAATGAATTCATGTTTGAAGTCATGTTACATGGCATCTTGAAATAGTTTAGTCAGTTATTGCAATAGAGTTTTGTTGAAAAAATAGAGAAATTTCCCACCAAGCTGTCAGTCTAGATATTAATTCCTAACTGGATAGAAAATGAAAACATTTTGTAGTTAGTCTTCCACTTTATCACAATTTAGTGAATTGGACAATCGATTAGAAATGTGATGATGTATATTTGCTTTGTGTAACTAGTCTTGTCTGCTGAAGTAGAATTCTTTCAGTCAAGTGCCTGATTTTATTATTATAATTGAGATAAAAAAAATTTTATCATGTGATACTTTTTTATTAGACTTTTCATATGTTATTTATAGTTCATAGCAAAGAATAACTTAAATCAGTTTATGGAAAAGTCAAGTCAGTTATTTCTCCTTCAAAATTTTCTTATTTAGAAATTTATTTGTTGTTTATTTGTTTTGTGTTCATGTTTTAATATTTATCTTTTTGTTTTTTGTTAATTGAAAAATTGTATTTCTGTACAAAAATTGCATTTATAACAAAATGTATTATATGTTCTGTGAAACTGATCATAGAAGAAATGTAGTTATGAATTCCATCTATGTTTTTATGTTCTGTACAATATATAGTTTTGAGCAACTGATAAATTGTCTGTGATTAGCTGCTTATCTGTATATTATAAGATCAGTCACCTCTGTGAGGTGTGCTAGTCTCCTGTTCCTTATTGTGGTGAATATGAAGAAACTTGTAGAAGGGATATATGATTATTTAATCATAAACCCTGTTGAAAAGTTTATAAAGTTTGTTAGACCAAGTATTGATTCAGTTTTTTTCTTTTTTAATTCATAGTAGTTAAAAGTATGTATGTTTTCTGATGATGATGCTTAAATCTAAAGTTATAAAATACATTTTCATTGCCTATTTGCTAATTGCATCAAGCTGTGTGATTAATCTATTACTACCATATTGATATATGAATCCGGTTATATTGTACTCGTGTATAAGCTGACTTCCTATTTCAAAGTTTGAAAATTGGCAAAAATATTAATCTTTTGTATAAGCCGCCCTTCAACTTTAAGTGTTAAAACAATGATATCGATTTTCTTTTATAATTTAAAAATTTTCTAAATTCATTTAACCAGTAGAATAAATACGGGCACTTTGATAAAACGCTAGACATAATATTGAAACGTAGCGATGCGACGCGAAGAAAAAACTAAATGGAGACATGGTATGGACATGGAATCATATTGGAAACATGACATGATTGTATCATGCCATGTTTCCAATACGATTTTATTGAAGTTTGTTAGGCAGAAAATATTAAAGCTTTTCGTCATTCATTGTTTCAACAAATATATAGCAACTTAAACGATGAAAAAAAATCACTTAAAAACAAGTCATGGAAATTTTGTTGCAACTTGATGGGAGTAGAAAGCCGACCAGCGTGCACGCGATCGTCGGAAGCATAAATTTGATATCTGAAATCAGTTGCAAAAATGATCAATCCACATTTTCTAAATGATCGGAACTATATGAAAATTCACAAACTGTCGATCAGATACATCGGAAATCGCTATATAGGTATTTCCATTTAATATTAACTGATGATACATGCATTTTTTTTTTTTTTTCATATTTTACGCCCGCTTTCCAATCGGAGATTACTAAGGGGGCGGGATACATGCATTTTTTTTTTTTTTTTTCATATTTTACGCCCGCTTTCCAATCGGAGATTACTAAGGGGGCGGGGCCAGTTCCAACCTCGGACTGCACCCACACCAGTGGAGGGGGGCCGGATGGTGAAGGATGGAGATCACCGACCGGGCCCAGTACCCCGAAAAAATCCGGGACGCGAACGCCGGTCCTCCTGCGAGGCACGCCGACAGCGTTACCACGGCCATCCGGCCGCTGATGATACATGCATTAGTGAGTATGATTACTGGTCGAGAAAGACGATCTATATATTCCCGATTTTATTTGTGATGCGTCCAGTAAATTAATATTTTTGAATATTTTTAAATATTAACATTTAGTTACATTGGCATATTTTTAATAATAATAATTGAAAAATACAGTATTTTTTGAAATAAATATGGCGTATCCAGCCGCTACTGTAGGACGTGCTATTAGCGCAAAGAGGACGCAATGCGGCCGCTTTATATATTTTCGATAGTATTTGTGCAGTGTTTACATAAATATTTTTGTAGATATTTAAAGTCATACATATCTACATATTTTTAACAAAAAAAAAAAAATCGAAAGAATAAGATGATAATCTTCTAGGAATAAATATGGCGGATCGAATGGCTAACGCAAAGGCGCGACTGAGCCGGCAAGATTTTTTCGCAAGATCGAAAGATTCTTTCGATCTTGCGAAAAAATTTTATAATTTTTGACTATTCCATGTATAAGCCAATCTCGAATCTTTCGATCTTGCGAAAAAATTTTATAATTTTTGACTATTCCATGTATAAGCCAATCTCAGTTCTTCAAAAAAATTTTTTAAGAAAAATTTCTGTTTATTCACGAGTACATATGATACTTAAATTTAACTTTTATAAAAATACAGATTAATTTATATCTTGGAATCTGAAAAATTCGAATTCTCATATTTGGTATATTTTATAAAAATTACACCAATTCATGCTATGAATTTAGATAAAATGCTTTTGCAAAAAATTATGAACATATCAAATATAATATATTAAATATGAATAGATTGGATGATGAAATATTTTATTACTACTTTTAGTAATAAAATAATTCATCATCCAATAATTCGTTTTTAAAATCCTTTATCATTAAGCAGTCAGAAAACCGTGACACTTAGAACTTAAGTTTATAGTTAAAAGTTAGCATGCAAAATAATTTATTAACGTAGAAATGCATAAGATCATTAAAGTAAGGTTAATAATCCGACGGTCATGAAAATGAATTCATTATGGTTTTTTCTTTGTGGTATATTGAGCGCCATCTTCCGAAAATTATGTTTATGAATTAAACTTAAAGTTATCATTAATTTTTTAAATTACTACTGCAACTTTAATAGTCATCCACTATAAAAATTATTTAATATTATCGCAAAAACTTAAATTAGATTTATTGAAACACCGCAAAATAATAATAAAATAATTTAGAAGATATTTTTATGACAAAAATAATATTAAATTTTGTTACAGTGCAGGTGTTACTATTTAACTTCAATTCACGATTTGGCGATCATTGAAATTTTCCACCTGCCACGAAATGTATCCGGAACATTCCTGCATAATAAATTCGTGATGTTCTGACATAAATTAATACACGACAAACTCATTCGGTCACGATATTTAATTTTTTTCCTCTAATTTGAACATTTCTTTTTTTTTTAATTTTGGTTTATAACAGAAAATAGAATAATAAAAACAATGACAAATTCAAAATAAAATCTGAATTTATTTAATATACTATACTAGAATTTTACATCGAATAAAAATGATGATTAAAATCTATCGTGGTATGCTTAGATTTATTCAAATCGAAAAATATGTTATAAAGAGGAAATCAATTCATTTATGTACTGTACAGTAATTGAAACATATTGCTCAAATTTTAAATAGAAATAATGAAAAGTAAAAATATTTTAATCGTAGTGATTGATTATATCTTTCTAGGAATACCGCTGATTGAAAATATTTTAACAATAACGACTTTAGAGGAAAAAAATTGGCAAATATCAATATTCATTTTATTAATTTTGATAAAGTAATTTTCTAAAAATTATAAATTTTAAAATATTTACAAATTTAAAATTATTATTATATGATGAACATTTTTAACATTATTATTAAAGATATTTATTATAGTCTAGTTTTAAAATATCTCCACGCTATTGTTAGTTTTTATAAGATTAAATTTTATACTAGACAGTTGTGAATTGTATTTCCTCGAATAGCAATGTATTTTTGTGCACAATACTCCAATTTTGTTTAAATTCTTTGAATTCGCTGACAACTTTACTTTTTATATATTGAATGACCTAAATGTTAGTGTCTGTCTAGACATCTATTGTGTATGTGATCTAACGAATAATTCCTCATAAGTCATTATATGACGTCATTGATTGCATCATTTGAATTTGTAATTAGCATACAGAATTTAGTCTACAGAAAAATTTCCTAGTAAATGCAGCGCCATCTGAATTTCGAAAATCGCATTAAAATTGAAATTATGAATTAATATACAATTTTTATTACTACAACACAATATACTGAAATGCAAAATATTAATAAAAATAATTTAATTTTAAGAATTTATATATTTGTTATAATGATAATTATTGCTTGATTTTTATAATAATTATTTGTACCTATTTGAAAATATATGTAATTTATTTAAAGCTTTATGAAACTAGACAGCTGACACAGATAATTTTAACATGTCACGCTATATTAATTAAAGGTTAAGCAAAAGCAAATTTATATAATGCATCTAACGGAGGTACAAGAAGAATTTTAGGTCATCACCTCACCACGCCATTTGGAATTATTACAATATAATTATTACAGATATTTACGGAAAACTAGGACGTCTCGTGATTCTACCTATAAGAGTAATAACTTCCTTTGAAATCAATAAAATTATATAAATTCATGATATAAAACTATTGTAAACATAATTATTGCTAAACAAACAGTGAATTTTTCTTTTATAAGAAAGAACACTGTCGTAGTTGTTTATCCATTTTATGAAACTACACATTACAATTGCTATTTTTGCGCTCATTTTAACTGAATTGAGAGATATGTTTATAAACGTTTTAATTATTTTTTGCCTTCGAAAGAAAATTAAAAAATATATGTAAAACATGCTTTCTATTTTTCAATTTGTAAAGTTTGGACTAAAGTGTATTTTTCCTTCGATAAAAGACAACTTCAAGTCCTTGTAGTGGAGGGACAACAGAGTTGGGAGTCGAAGTTTCCCTATCTTTCTCTGACTAAAGGAGCTCGCTGCACTATGTTCTATAAACGAATCACAAAAAAAATAAAAATAAAAATAAAAATAAAAATAGTTATAATGTTAGTGATAAGGAAGAATTATTAAATTCCTTTAAAAAATTGATTATTGCTAATTAACGAAATTCTGACGAGAAAAAAATAATTACTCGAAAGAAATGAAAATATGTTTGTAATTATTTTTTTATTGAAAATTCGGAGCAGTTAATTATAAACACATTTTTAAGAAACATGAAAATTATAGTTAATTATAAAGATAATAAATATAAATTTACACAAAAAAATTCTTTAATGTCATCATCATTTTGCTTTATAATTATTAACTATAAATAATAGATATATTAAATATCAGGAAATAACTAGTTGAGAATTTCTAAAATAAATTTCCGCTAATATAACTAAATACAAATATTAAAAATCATAAATTTTCATTTAATTTTAATTGAAGGATATTTAAATAAAAATTAGCGATTTAAATTTTTAGGAGTTTGTAATCTAGACCTAAATAATTACAAATGAATGCAATCTATCATTAAAAAAATGAATGGAAAACTATGTATAAAAATGTAATTTTTAAAATTAACAATAAAATTTAATATTTCATAATTTAAATTTTTAAATAAAATATACTGTATATACATACCACGCATAAAGAACTGCTGTGATAAATCATCGTGAATATGAAAAAATAAAATATTTATAAATATATTTTCATGTTTTATTCATTTATTTTCATGCTATTTAAATTTTTCTTGAACTGGTGAAAAATATTGTCGCAGCTAAAAGGATTATAAATGGTTACCGTTGAATGATGATGCTATTCTATCCATATAATATTTCTAAATGGGACAAGTCAATATGGATCAATTTGGAAGATTCATAGAATGAGTTTATGTAAACCCTGATAAGAAAACCATTCCTAGAACGTTCAGATTTGAAAGGTATTGTTTGCAGCATATTGAAAAGCAGAATGTTTACTAAAGGAAGTTCTATCGGAAAAGTAAGGATCTATTGTTGTCCAGCTTTCCTAAAAATGAAATAAAATATTGCGTTTAAGTTCTGAATTGTATTTAATATTATTGTATTTTTTATCATTGCTCGGTTTGCTTAAATAGAGGTACTGGACAACAATAGTAGGGCTTACAGGAAAATTAATTGAGTATTGAAAGATTTAGTTATGCACTAGAGATGATGAAAGCTAGTTAGGTTCTTTTAATATTTATTTCGAGATTTGCTTCAACTTTTATAAAGATTTAAATAGTAATTAACTTATCATAATTATATAAAATAAATATATGAAGTAAATAAAATCTGAAAAATATTTCTTTTATATTAGTGTAAAAGTTCAATTATGAAATTTTGTTCTATGAATTTTCATATGAGATAAACATTAATTATTGAGCAAATCTTTGAAGATTTTTTGAGACATTGCTACTCTTGCCAGCAACATTTTAGCATAAAATCTAAATATTTTTTGACAGTTTTAAACTGTCAAAAATACTTTCAAGAAATATAAGCCTTTATAACTCCTGAAATCTCTAGCAAAGCAGTTTGTTATTGTTGTTCTTGTAGATATTTTGATAAAACATGAAATAAATTTTATTTTCAATATATAGATTTCACAAATATAAAGAAATGTTTTTCTTTACTACTTTCTTAAGAATTATAAGAAGTTAAAACTTCAATTTAATTTTATATTTTATATATCAGGAAGCTTATGGAGAATTCTATTAGTTCGGTGTATATTTTCTTACGAATATACAACTTCGACACTAAACATATTTCAGTATAAAATTACGAAAATTAATATAAGCAAAATATTGATTTAGTAATTTATTAAACTTGATTTCCAACAACTTAATTTAAAAAAAAAAGATAAGAAAAAAGAGAAGGGGAAAAAATGTTATAAAATTGATGTAAGTAAAGAAAAAAATTAGAAAATAACCAAGAGACTTTTAAGTCATTAATCAAATTTAAAGATAGATTCTTCACTTTATTTAAAACTACTTTTGGTTCCAGATCCTTTTTCATGCAAGATTAATTATAAGGGCGATATTCTTTACTGCTTTCACTGAGCAAAAACATGTAAGATCCTTAACATATTAAACTGTATAGAATACCATTATCTGGAATTTATTGCAAGATAATCCAGGATTAATTATTAGTCTATTTCTCAACAGTACTGCGATAATAAGCATTACTGGTACAATTACACTTTTATGCTACATAATTCATTGGATAAATAAGGACGAATTTTGCTTTCTGAATAAAATACTTTATTCTTTAATTCACAGAAAATGTTATGTCATACATGTTTTTGAAATGTCTCAAATAATTTTTAACCTAATAATTTCGTTCAAATATATTTTCTGTCTGCAAGACAAAAAAAGAAAAAAAAATAGAGAAGTAATTTGTCAAGGGTATTTATAAAGTTTAAAATTTATTTTTTCGAAAGTTTTGTATCAACTTAATTTTTCATTCTTTTTTAATTACTTAAATGCTATTGCAGGAATTCGTTGTTTTAGAACTCATTTGTTAAGTAGACTTTTTTTTTTAGTTGTAGTCTTTTAATTTCTGTAGAAAAATCCTGTGGAAAGGGAATTTTTCTCGGTTTTCTCAATCAATTCTCAAAATTACTTAATTTTGTTATTATTAAAAAACGCTTTAATTGCGAATGTTTCTAATGCATATTGCTTAAATTACACAAACGAATAAATCGTCGATTTACTGGAAATAAAACAGGAATATATGAACGGTGTTTTCATTAATTTGATTTTTTTATTTTAGTATCAATTAAAAAAATATCTGAATTAATATCATTTTCCGTCTCCAGATGGCACTACATAGATCGATATAGCAAGTTCAGCTATTGAATACTACAATTGCGTACAGACTGAATCAATTTCTTCCGTGAAAATACAGATAGAGTAACTCTATGATTGCATTGTTATACTAGTAACGATTATCACGTGATATAATTGCAGTTATTAGTTAATAATAATAATATAGCTTTTTATAATTATCTTAAACGAAGTATTTATCGAGATTTTTGTACAATTTTGCATCAGTAGCATGGTCATTAGTATTGCATAATAATTATTAGTTAGTCAGCATAATTACCAAGTAATTAAGTACTCAAGTTATTTAAAAGAATATAAATTATTTTGATGCGAAACGTTTAATGATTGGTCTCAAATATCTCCAATCAGAAAACATTATAACAAATTTTCTGCTTTTATAATGCTGCATTAAATTAAATTAAACAAATTATAATCAATTATTTTTTTCAGGCTACCATCAGAAAACAATGAGAATGAACATTATATCAATAACAACTCAATATAAATCAGTACTTAAACACATCTTAATATAAATTAAACTTACAAGTTAGTTCATTCATGCAGCATCTTACTAATGTAAGATCTTAACATTAAGCATAATATTATAAACAAATTTCAACAAATAAAAATATAAAAATTCAGATTTTTTTTTTTTTGGAATATATAGCATCTTTCATTTTAGATTAATTCATAATAAATAATACAGTAAATATTTTATTATTCCTATAACAAAAACAACTTATATAGTGGAAAATTATGTTTGCATAGTATTCGTTTATTAAATTAAAACTGCATCTAAAAATTTTATTTTTGAAGCGTTAATAATATTTGATAAAAGTTTACAGTATACTAATAAATAAAAAATTGCAAACTTTGCAATGAATGCTGTAATACAATGCATATTCATATTCATATAAACCATCAAAAACACCTGAAAACCTGAAAAGTATTAGTATGTTAACTGTAAAAATTATCATGTTGTTTATAAACTCATAATGAAAAATAAATAAATAAATATTAAAAAAAATTATAATTTATGGAGAAAGTAGTAGGGATCATGCTTTTTATCATTTTGATCTTTTTCATTAACGATATTCATTAATTAAAATTATTCATCATAAATTCGAAATTAATAATTTAAGTTTAATCATGGAATTTAAACTAGATTGTTAAATATTTAAAGAATAATTTAATAGTTTGCTGTTAAAATTTTAATAATAAACACTTAAAAATTTTCTGTTACAATTATTTATTTATTTATTTATTTTATAGTGAATGTGTAATAATTATTTTATTTCAATGCTAAATAAATTTTATTTAATTATAATTTATTTATTTAGAAAAAAAACCAAAATAATTTTAAATTCACTTAATTTATTTAAAATACAAAAGAATAATTTATTTATTATAATCGCACGATTTTTTGTTTAACAATGTTTCGTTTCAACAACGTGGTCACATTTTATTTCCTTTACTAATTAAAATAAGTTAGAGCGTAAGTCTTAAGATAGATTAATTTATTAAACCCAAAAGTTATTACAAAGTTAATAAATTAATAAGGTCTTATTTTTAATATACGCGAAGAAAAATTCTTTTATGCCATATGTATTTTCATTATTGTATAGTTGACTTATTAATCAAAATATATTTTGATTGCCTTCGGGATTCCGAAAACAGTAATTGTTTATAGTATCAATATATCTCTATATTCATTTCGCTTACATTACTAATTAACTGTTTACAGGATAAAGAATATTGGGGAAAATATGTTTTAATTATTCATGAAAAATTTATTAATATTCACGGAATATAAATTGCTTGTATAGAAGTGATTTTTTGTAAACGCTAATAATATTTTTCGAATTTTATCGCCGAATTTACGCATTGGTGATTTCTAAAATTCGTTTAGAAAAAATCGTTTCATGGATTAATGATGAATAAAAATATCTGCATTCTTTCAGCATGGCAAAAATTTAAACTATTGCCGATCGAATGCTATATGTTATCATTATTTACAGCTATAGTAGCTGAAAGCAACCTTTTAACTTGAATAGGATATTTATATTGCGGATTTCTCAATTTCCAGTTTCTCGTATAACGTTAAAGCTTTCGCTCAATGTTTCGAAAAGAAAAAAAAATTTTTTGAGAGAGAATTCTTTCGAATAACAAATTTCAAAAGTATAAAATTGTATTCTATATCGAAAAATAGTTTCGAAATATTAAAATTTTTGAAGAAGACAAAAACAAACTGCTTTGCAGAATTAAATTGCTTAACGCAAGAGATCATTTAATTCAAAAACTTTTTCTCCATCTTTGCATTCTTCAAATAGAGTGGATCGGGGGAAGATGGTAATCGGAGGAGATGCTTATTTTTCTCTAATTTTTTAATATTTAAACAGATTGCGATAAAAGGTGGTTTATTATAACCTCCTATAAGCCCAACAAAAATATAGAAGGTGGCTAAACACATACATGATAAATGATGAAATTAGGAGAAAAATGCTCTTATTTTTGCATTATAGCTTTATTCACTTTGATTGGTATATTTTTTTGTAAGTCAGAGACAGTCTATATATTATTATATGTATATGTGATTTATTTAATGTTCTTAAAAGAAATATATAGTACTTTATTAATATAGTAGGTTCTCTATTGTAAAAACATTAAAATGCTTTAAAATAAGCTGCTGTACATTGCTGTTCTCTTCATTTTCTTTTCCAATTAAAAAACTGTTTTATTTTTGATCTATTTGCATTACACAAAACATTTCATTTGTTGGTGTCAAATAATTTATTTCAATTAATACAATATTGCTTTATTTGGCTATACAATAACTGATAACTTTCAGTTAATTTAAAATAAGCTTTTTATCTCAAAGAAAAACATATAAATTACATTTATGTTCTTTATTAATAGATATAAAAATTAAATAACACAGATAATCCTCAATTTATGATGGAGTTCCATTTCAAATGATCGGAAGTTGGAAATGCTCAAAATTTATGGATTTCTCATTATGTATACTGTCCTAATAAGCATTAGTAATCTTAATAAACCTAAAGAATACAAAACTACAAGAATCAGAGACAAAAGAGGACACTTTCTGTATATCAGATCATTGAGTCCAGGAATCAAACCCGGGCCAATTGTTTTGACTAACAGTAGAATTTATCAATGACATTGCTATAGTAAGTGAGGCAATCATAAGTAGAGGACTACCTGTATTTGTATTTGCAACACTGACTAAAATATTTTTGTGCTTATATTATACAGTAAATTTGTAATTTGTATTATGCATAACTAATTATTTGCAAGTTTACATTATTGATTAAATATGATCAGTTTTAATCAGTAATGTAAACTTGTCAAAATAAAAAGTCATAATTATTAAGCATTATTTCATAATATGAAGAATATAAAATTTAAAATAGTTTTAAAACAAAACATGAATTATAACTATTATAACAATGCACTGATACACTATTTATTTTATAAATAAAATGTTAAACAATATTAACAGGAGGTCACACTTTTGATAAATTTCATACAATTCAATATTTTTACGAACACACACAAATTCTCATTATAGGACAATAAATATTAAACAATAGTATAAAAGTATAAATATGGCATACAAGATATAAATATATAATTAATTTATTTCTATTATTATTATTCTAGAGTTTCTTCTTCTATTAGAATTAACTTATCCAATTTATGCTTTTTTTTCAGTTTACAATTATCTTTTCTTCCTTTCTCAATGTGATAAGCTGAAATAATAAAAATAATAATGTAATACACTCATTATTTCCTAATGAAAGTATTCTAAAACTTGTTTTATTGATATTATGAGATGTTACAATTTGTGCTAAATAAAAAATATAAATCACAGTTATAACATCATAGAAACAAATATTAATTTAACTATAATGTCTAATCAGCAATCTGGAAAGCAACTTTTAGGGCAACTATATACAGGATGGAAGAAAACTCTGTATCCCTCCAAATAACTTGCTAAATATCATAGATTTCAAAAATCTGTTAATGCCAATTAATAGGAAGTCATGGGTGGGCTATCTAATGGTGACCTTCAAATCAGCTGATTATGAAAATGAGGATAGTTGCAAATCCTATTTCAAGCCATAATAGATATGGAAAAATTTCCAATTTCAAACTTATTCAGCATTCAATTCTGAACACACTAAAAAACTTCATCAAAATTAAATGAATAGTTCATTCAAAAATGAAACAAAAACATTTTTACATGCAAAGGGTTGACACTTATTTCTGACACATAAGTAACAAATCAACACTAAAACATAACATACCAAATGAATATATTGAAAACACAGAGCCTAACCAGCTTTGTGCACCATCAAGCAAATACACCTGAGTATGATGTTTGATAGCATTTCTCACCGTTTTGAATTTTGGATTCAACAGCTTTGAACAGCATTTGGATTTTGATGAAGTTTTTTAATGTGTTCAGAATTGAATGCTGAACAAGGTTTGTAATTGGAAACTTTTCCTATTTGTTATGGTTTATGAGATAAGATTTACAATTGTCACCATCAAGTAGCCCACCCATGACTTCCAATTTATTGGCATTAACAGATTTTTGAAATCTATGATACTTTTTTTTTTATAAATTTTAAATTAATTATTAAGAGGGCCACAAATTGGCATTATACAGATTATTAAAGTTTTACTTGAGATGCACTCTTCAACTTCAACTTGATGCTTACAGTTTTTAACTCATACTATTAAGTGATGCCAAATACATCCCAGGAAAACAAGAGTAAAGTTAAATGCCATACATTAATCATTAAGTTTATTGCAATGCCATATAATATTTATTCATTAGGTGTGTACTGTTGCATGTTAAAGTTTTGTATTTCAAAATTTCGTAAAGGAACATTTCAAAATTTTAATATACAGTAACATATCTAATGACTCAAAACATGGGTCTAGAAATCAATGATTTATAAAAATTATTATTATAGGGCATTACAATACAGTTTACACATTGTCATCTAGCCTTTAACTGTCTCCTTCCTGTTTTTGTCAGGTTGTATTTGATAGCACTTAGTATGATGACTATTATAAACATAGATATGTGTTGAAGCAGAGTGTAATTTAAAACAGATGTTTACTTTTGGCTATTCTTAGCCAAAAGTAAACATCTGTTTACTTTTGGCTTAGTCTTAGTTTGCCTAGTCTTAGTTTTTGTTTTTTGTACTTAATGCCATTGCCTATCAAATCTATATCTAAAGATGGGTTTTCACTAGGCAAGCACATTCTAGCAAATATTTGTCTGTTTGTATATGCTCGTAAGTAGAGTGTTTACACTATCTGTTAAGATATTCATCAGTAATCTATCTACTACTATTGGTGGCCAAGTTTACCTATATATAGTATTTACTGTTTAATTGCCACTGAGAATAAAAATTAGGCAATTTTATTATTATTAATAAACATCTTAAGAAAAACAACATAGTGGCTGACCTCACCATTTTATGTACTGCATACTATTAATATAAATTTTCGAATTAATGCTTTTTAATTTTGTTAGAAACAGGGAAAACAAAAATATTTATTACAAAATTTTTATACTTCATCATATATACTATAATTTCCATACTACTATCCATTTTATTAAATTAAAAAGCAATTAAAACTTTAATAAGAACATTATGATAATAAATTAACAGAAATACTAATTAATAAATAGCTGCAATATTATTTACTCATTGGAAAGAAAGGACGAAATAACAGTTCCTTTGTCTGTTGCAAAACAACTATCCAGATGATTGTTTACACTTGAGCAGAAATCTCCTTTGATATCCTAATACTGCATTTCCATGGGGGCAGTTGATTAAGTTTATACATCTAAACACAAACCTTATTTACTGATCATGATTAAACTGCAAACAATGTGATTAACTTAACCAAGTTTCCAGAACTTGTTTAATTGCTTTTGTACTTGGTTATTGATGTCACAAACTCTCTCCATGGTCCACTATGTCAGGAAGAAAACAAGTTTAAAATGGCGGATCACTCTGCTATGTCGACTAATTATAAAAGACATTATAATAAATTGGTCTGATAAAGAAATTATATTGCTTTGCGATGTTTGGAAAGAATACTTAAATGACCTTTGATCACAAAAACGTAATTCTACAGTCTGTGAAAAAATAAGTAAACAGTCCTTAAAAGGATTAAAATAAGAAACAAATATTGAAATATTTCCTCCTGAAATGATCATATAGTGCATTTAATAGTAAATATTCAATCAAATGCTCCATTTTGTTTCTTAATAATGACATATTGAATCAGTCTCAATGAAAACATTCAAATCATCCATTATTAATAAAAGATCCTACCAGAAACAGAATCAGTGGCAATATGTCATAATTAGGGTTTATACAAAAACCGACTTGAAAAAACCAGTTTTCAAATTCCAGAATTTCAAAAACCGGTTAAACCGGTTTTCAAATTTTTCAAAAAAAAATAAAAAAAAAAAAAAAAAAACAAAAAACAAAAAAAAAAAAAAAAAAAAACTGAAATCTGTATAAAATATAAATTTTTATTTCATTTAGTAATTTTCTTCAGGAAATATGATTTCAAAAAACATAAAATGTCCACTGAATGCTTATTTAATGTTCTTATTCTAGATACAAAATTTCTTGAAGTAGAAAACTCTCTCACTGACTACTGAACTTTGTTTGTTTTCAAGGTATCAGTGTATTCAACATCGAAATCTGTTTCCATACAAGAACTTGGATATTTAGACAACATTTTTCCAAATAACAATATTGACTTTTGAAGCTAATGGAATTACATTAGATTTCTTTGTTGAAATGTTTTGTGAATTTTGCAAATATAGTAAAAGTTTATTGCAATTTTATTTATTAAAGCAATTTCAAGTCAAAATGTTAACGTTTTTAATTAAATAATTAATTAATTTTTACATATTAATTTTAGTATCTAAAACCGGTATTTAATTAAATAATTAATTAATTTTTACATATTAATTTTAGTATCTAAAACTGGTATTTTAAATTTAAAACTGGTTTTTGAATCTGGTTTTTTAAAACTGACAAACCCTAGTCATAACCTATTTAATTGTCAGCATGTGTAAACATCACTTTTATCACAGAGAAAGATAACTGTGATCAACTTTAACACAAGTTAACTGTGATTAACTGTTCTGTGGATACATAGCATAAGATTATTTTTGCTTAGATTTATTTCCTTTGATAGTTCATGGGTTTAATGCCACCTCAGAATATAATTGGACATGAACAAATGCTTTCATTTGGTTCTACCAATCTTTTATTATACCAAATCTGTTCATTTGTCTCATGCATATTCACTTGTGCCTCACCTAATGTAAACCTATTTTAAGATATGTTTTCTGTTTATATAATGATAATTTGTAAAGATATCTTGTAAAATTATTGTACTTGTTCTAATAAAATATAGAACCCTTATGCCATTATGGCACAAAACTGATGTAGAAACAATTGTTTTTTTTTTTTGCATTTTTTGTTATGTATATACAAATAATCTTCAACTTATGATGACCTCAACTTACAATCAGTCATGCTTAAAAATGGTGTAATCAATGATGATATAATCAATACATTCTGTGATTGAGCAATGCAATTCCATTGGTTCAAATCCTGACTTCTTAGTCTGATATATGGAAAGCATCTTTGATTTTATGTCTGGTTCCTGTATTTTTATGTTCTTTATGTTTATTACGATAATGTAAGAATCATTTCACCAATACAATTTGTATCAGCTTTATATCAGGAAAAAAGGCTTTTGTATCAGTTTTGTAGCAGGGAAAAATAGCTTTTCATATCACAGTTTCATAGCAGGCAAAGCTACAATTTTATCATTTTGTAGCAAAAACTTCAAGGCTTATACTATTGAAGCAAGTGATTACATTTTGAAGTTGCAAATTTAATATTCACAAATAATTTAAATATAAATAACCATATCATTGTATCTCATAAAAAATATCTTTATAAAATGAGATGATAATATATTTGCAAATTCTAATTATGCTTTGCTAACATTAAAAATTCAAACAAGACATAATTATCATATAAAAGTAGATTAATCAAATGAATGAGAATAAGAAAAATGAGAAGTGAAATGTTTCAATAGAAAAATAGATTTTCATAAATATTAAATTAACTTCTAATTATACTTACTGAATTTCTTCAATGGATAATAAAAATGAAAAACAAAGCCTTTGCAGCAGGAAAACTCAATAATTTATTAAATGTAGAGCAGTTTTGGCTAATAAATTAGCCATCTTCAATTCATAAAAAAACAAATAAATTCTACAGGAATAATTGGACATTTTTTGGTCATCCACATAATGAAAAGTTTGTATTAAAAACTTTTAAAGAATATTTAAAACATTTGAAATCAAAAAATGTTTGATTATTTGTGTAGAATTTATTTGTATTTATTTATTGAAAATGGATGAATATTATTTACAGCAACAGCTATACATAACATTGTTTCAGCAATTCTGACACTCTCAGAATGATTATTATTCAAGTTAAATCAAGATGTTATAAGGTATTGTAATAGTCTTTTCAGAACTCCATTTTTTCCATGATGTTTTGAGCAATTTACAACATGAGACTTATTCTTTGCATGCCATTTTACTGTAGTAACACCATGTTGACTGCAATTAATTGTTGAAATGCATATAAAGTAATATTCTTCTTCCTGTTTAGTCCCTGGCTTGCACCATGTACTGATATTGTTCCTATTCACATTAGTCTCTTGCAAAATCTCAGGATTAAATCGACTGCATCTACCTGATGAGTAAGAATATATGTATATTAGCCAAATGAAAAGAAAATATAAATAAAATAATTAGTATAGATAGATAAATTATAAAATTTAATCGAATTTATTTATTTTCAAATCGATATAGTTTTGGAAGAGAAATGTAGGAAAAGCAACTGTTTGTCTACTGACCAATGAGTCTAGTATAGAGTTTGAAAAATGTAATTAAAATGAATTTTAAATATGTTCATATATATATATATAATTTTATTTATTTATTCATTTTAAAAGAAAATTGTTAAAATCTATTTTTTACATGAAATCTCATTATAGTCTCACAGAATAAACTTTGAGAAACATTCTCAAGTTTTTCTTTAATTCTTCCTAATATGAAACATCAGTTCACTTACAAAAGTCTTCCAGTATACTAGTACTTAAATCAATACATATTTCCTGAATACATGTATGAATTAATTAATTATTGTCATAGGTTTTTTAATAAATTTCATCAACGATTAATAATAATTCATTCTTATTTAATTAAAAATTACATTTTCGATTTTATAAAATTAAAACTTTCACAATAAAATTTAATTTGAATTGCAGTTTCACCAGAAAATTTATATTCAAAAGTCATTTGGTTTGTTGAACATGACATAAACATCACAAATGATCACATAATATCCACTTAGCAAAAATAGTACCAATCTAAAATCAATAATAAATATATCAAAACGTGTAAACTCAATAAGCCTCACTTTAATCAATATAAAATAGGCCTAATTTCTATTACTTTGCTTATTGAAAGTTAAAAATGCATTAAAAGAATTCCCTGTAAGTGTAACATTGCTAAAAAATACACTAAAATAAATTATATAATAATAATAAATAATTAGTACATTTAAAATAATAATAATATAGTTGTTCTCTGACCTTCCTATATACAGAGTGATTCAATAAGGTTGTGCCAAAATTTAGAATTTTGGAGGATAAAACCAGTAAGTAAAAAATCCAGTTGCATTTTTTGATTTAAGGCTCCATTTAAAAGATATAATGCCTGAAAGTTTTGTGACATCATTTCCATTTTGATACATGAGAGACAAGAAACATTGAAAAAATTAAGTACTGAAATTAAGTTTATTAGCTTAAAATAACAGAATTGTAATGTAATACAATTAAAGTTGTATTACTTTATAATGTTAGATGAAATATTCTATGTTTGCAAAAATAACTCAGGACAGACATCTGCATTGTGGAAAAGTTCTCCTGTACAAATGTTCGGCCGCTCTACTATTATAACTGGTGCACCCATAAATGAGGTGCATATCTGCCAATTCTGCATAAAAGTAGTAATCCATAAACACTCAAAAAGACTGTAGTAAGCAATAGACAACTACCAAACCAGGAAGAGTTAACAATTTAACTTTCGAAAATAAATGCTGTGCTTGTAAAACAATTAGGTTTCATTTAAATAATCGTCAGCTAATTTAATAATAAAATCTGATCTCAATGCTCTAAATTTCTTAATATAGTATTTAAGTAGTTGAAATTTATAATGATTTTAAAAATGCAAATAAATATATATTAAAAATAATTTAACAAGAACTGGAAATGACATCACAAAACTTTCGCATGTTATATCTTCTAAATGGAGCCTCAAATCAAACAACGTGACTACTTTTTTACTCAGAATTTTATCCTCTACAAGTCTGTAAATTTTAGCACAATCTTTTTGAATCACCCTGTATAATCATCAACTCAATTTATTAAAAAACACACACAAATTCAAGCAATCAATGCATAAATTACAAAAATCGCAGCAATTTGGAATCAAAATCGAAACTTTTGGTATTTGGATTGTTTCCTTCGCTATTTCACCATCAAGCCTCCATATCGGGCATGATGCGCTACTAATCTTGTGTTTAAACCTTGATTTTTTCAAAAAATCAGAATGTGATAAAATTAGGTAAGACACATATCTAATATTTCTTCGAGCTCTGTGGAATGATATTTTGTTTATTTAAGAGTGATCAAGAGAAACAGTTACTTAATGAAATGAACTCTTACCTTAAACTATATTCTTTCAAAGCAAAAGTTTTCAAAATTTAAAATAACTAAATACTAAAATATAAATACTAAAAAGAGAACTTACTTTTGTCAACTTGAAGAAACATCTTGAAGCAAATAATGCACATCTCTAACCAAGCATTGAAGCAGTATCAGAAAAACACATTCTGAAGTAACCATCTTTCAGCGAGATCGAACTAATAAGATTCATACATTTATTTTTTAATCCAAGAAAGTTTTTTAAAATATTTAGCAGTTAATGCATTCACAAAAGATTTTGGATAACATGATGAAAATGAAAAAAGTAATGAGGCAAACTTCAATTTAATTACATGCATCAAAACGCACTCTGATTGGTTTGAATGGCAATGTACAGTGCTTCGAAACAGCAGGTGATAACTTGCTATTACAATCGCAACATGTTTAAACTTTTTGTGATCGTTTGTATCACTTGGTCAGCAAATCATGAATTTGGTGCAAAACAGAAAAAATGATGAATTTGTAACAGCATTTTTGATTTGATGCAGGCATGTGATCCCTGATAATGTATAGTGTCTAATAAACATTAGCAATGAGAACTCCATAAATTTTGAGCATTTACTACTTATGACAGAAGAGTTCAAATAAAACCCTATTTTAAGACAAGAACTCCCTTGCTTTTATATATGTATAAAGAAATGTCTACTTATTGGATATATAAATCATTTCTAATTCCTTTACCTACAATAATTATTTATAAAATCCAATAATGTATTTACTATATTGTTTTAACATAGCCATTTGACATTCTATTTCACAGGAAACTAAAATACATATTTGTGCAAAATATTTTCGAAAAATTTAACCATTTTTAGAAATAAATATGTGGTTTTTCAATAATCTCTGAGTGTCCTCTGCTTTTCTTGCTAAACCAAGATTATTTACAAAATCTAATGACTTTATCTACTCTAATTTTTTCCCAAAACACACCTATCTATCTATATAATACATCTCTACCTGTCATTCCAATATTATCCTAAAAAGTTAGATTTTGTTTACTAAATTTATTTTTTGCTACAAGTGTATTATTTCAAACAATTTTTCTATTTAATTTGCTCATTTTGCGATGAAATTAATTTTTTGAAAATGCTCAAAAAATATTTATAGAAGTTGAGTAGCACTTGTTTTTACATTCTATAACTATTTTCCAGAGACTCCAATGAATAGACTTATTGGAATTTACAAAATTTACATTATTCACAGCAGACTAAAATAATTTGAAATCACATAGAGTCACTGCTATGCTTCTTGATAAATACAGATGATCATATTGCTAAATTTATCACCAAAAATATAAATATTTTATAACTAATAACTAAATATAGAGCACACTTGGCAGTAGTGACTTCAAAGTATTTTATTTCACAAACAAAGATCGTGGAACAAGTGTGATGAATCAGCCCAAAGCATTTCAAAAGCAAAGCTGCTTCAAAGAAAGATATTTATGTTGTCAATTTGGTGGGATTGGAAAGGCATCATGTTTTTTGAACTGCTTCTAAGGAATAAAACTATTAATTTGTGTGTGCACTGTCGACAACTGGATAAATTAAGTAATGAACATTCATCAAAAATGTCCAGAATTAGTGAATCACAAAGGAGTTGTCTTTCATCACAATAATGCCAGACCACATTCATCATTAGAGATTCATCAGAAATTGTTGTAGTTAGGATGGGATGTGTTATTACATCCTCCTTTTTCACCAGATCTTGCATCATCAGACTTTTTACTTGTTTCGCTTTCTTCATAATTCTTTGAGGAAATAACTTTGATTCCAATGACAATATCAAACAGTACTGGATCAGTTTTTTGCTGAAAAAGACAAGGACTTTTTTGAGCACAGAATTATGAAGTTGCCAGAAAGACAGCTAAAGATATTGGATCAAAATGGTCAATGCACTGTTGAATGAAGTTATTGTTTAATATCAAAAAGTTTTGTGTTATTTACTTAGAAAAAACTGCATGGACTTATTGGCCCACCAATATAAATTAAAAATAAGTATTTGTAATAGACAATCCATAAATTTTGGACATTTGCACCTTTCAACCACTTTTACTTATGATGTGGTTTGAATTAAACTCTATTGTAGATCAAAGATTACCTGTATACTAAATTTAAATTATTGTATAAAAATAAGGAAAAAAACTTGTAAATGACATTTTCTTTATTTAATTTCAATTAGTTAGTTATTTATTTTAAATTAAATTTAATAATTTTTACAAAAAATCCAGAATATACTTTTCAAAACCTTATTTCTGTAATGTTTTTAAATTGAATATTAGCTGGACAATTGCACAAAAGAATGAGAACTTTCCAGTTAAAGGATCTAGGATGAAATTTTATGTTCCATTCTTAATTTTTAGAAAAATTTGAGTTTATACTGTTGAAGGACAGAATCCTTTAACAGTATAAATATTCTTCAGTGCAACCATGATATGGTTTCAGCCAGTATTTTAAAGAATGGAATACTAGCTAAACCATAGTATGTTTAGATTCCTTTAAAATACTGGCCAAAACTATAGCATGTGATCTTAACCTCCATCTCATTTCCTCATCAGAGCAATTGTATAAAATCTCAAATTAGCAGTGGTATCAAATCATATCCTAATACTGAATAAATAAAATTTTTCTATTTCACTATTTTACTTTCAGTTGAAATAATATATAAAAGATTGGTAGATTTGACTTTAACTTCATGACATACAAATTATTCATTAATTTTTTATTTATTATTCATTATTTTTTTATTTGTTGAAAAATTTCTTTCTTCACTGATAACTGGAGCAGATACTATTAATATTACAAGAAAATATATCTGAAAAATACTATTTTTTCAAATATTATATTTCTTGTAATACTGCTTTCTTTATCTTCAATATTATATTTCTTGAACATGGTTTTCTTGATCTTCAATATATTAAAAATACAAATTATTAAACATAGTGCTATTTCAAACATGGTGAAAAACATAAAATATTTATCAGTTTTGAAAAGTTATATGAACTGCCTATAACACTAATTTAATAACTAAATATAGAGCACACTTGGCAGTAGTGACTTCAAAGTATTTTATTTCACAAACGAAGTACTTTCGGTCTATCTACTAGACCATCTTCAGCGTTACACTAACTTACAAAGAGCGTAAAAGAATATAAAAAAACATAATAACATAAAAGAACATAAAAGGAATACAATATTTGTTCTTATAATTTAAATTTAAAATTATTTTCATACATCGAATCTTTACTACTTATAGGTTACTTACGTATAAATTTTTTAAACGTATTTATATTATATTAAGATATGTATTTTATATTTAATACAATTTGTAAACGTTAACAGGTAAATTTAACTAGTATTTCTAATAATAAACGAGTTTTAAATATTATTTATGCTCTAAATAATACATTTAAACAAGTTCTGATAGATCTAACATTATTTTGATATCCTTTAAAATATGTAAAGATATATATATCAATAGAAGGCATGTTTGGAATTAAGATAGTGTAGACAAGATGTTCTTTCAGTAAACTAAATGCACAGAATAAACGAAGGAGTGCTTATGGCATTCTTGCGATAGGAGATAACGATGAAAGCAAAGCATACATTGAGATAACAAGGCGATTACAGGAACGAATAAAGGAAATACGTATAAAGAATATAATGTATACAATACTATATAGTAGATGTACAATTATATTATACAATTCTGCAATACAAAACAAAAACAATTGTAAGATAGGACTGGATTTCTATTAAGAATAAAATATATGGCTACGGAACTGGAAGCAATATTGGCAAAAGTATATATTTACAGAGAAAATAAAAGAATGGTATCAACAAAAGGGATTCAAATATGTTAGCGGGAGTCTGGAGATTGTTTATAAGAATGGAAAACAGACATAATTTTTACTGACATACCAATAAATATTCAACGAAACTCATTTTACTTTAACAGTGCAAAATTTAGATACATTAATTTAATTCATAATTATCATTTGAATTAAATAAATAACTTTAAATTAAAAAGTAGATTATAGTTGTCATTTTTACGAAAAATGTAACTACATGTTTAAATTATAACAACAATGAATGAAAAAACTTTTACGAAAATGCTTTTAAATAAAAAAAAAATGTATTTTTACAAAGTAGTTTTTGTTTATAAGTGAGATAAAGGAAAGATTCACAAAAGGAAACCGTAAAGTAAGATTTGAAGAATTTTAAATATTTACTATTTTATGATTGAATGCCTTCTTTTAAACTGAATGCATTCAGAATTTAATACTTTAGTATTAATTATTTAAACGTTTTATCTTTCTTGTTATGATGTGTATGCTGGGATTAAAGCAAGATTTATATTTAAGTTCGATATATCCAGATTTTAGCAATTGCAATCCCTGATAAAATTATTATTATTATTTTTTTATAATCTTTAGATATATATTTTGTGCTTCTAACATCATATACCTTAACGTATTCAAGATACAGAATATCAACAGATACAATAATAAAATGAACGAAATTGTTCTCTTGACGATTATAATTATTTTCAATTTGACAGTGTTTACGTAACATAATAATTATTTAAGTTTAAAAAAACAGCTTTTATGAGCAAATGGTCTTTGAACGATAAAGAAAAAAATTACTTTTGTGTAAACTTTTGTAATAAGAAGATATAGTTGGGCTGATATCGGCCATTATCGTAGCATTGATTACATTCACTAGTGGTGTGTAAACATTTCTGTCATCTGTTAGAAGTCGATAAAGACAAAGGATATTTCGGAAAACAAAAATAAACTAACAATCTTCCTCACAATTGAAGGCAAATTTTCTTTTCTTTTTTCTTTCTTTTTTTTTATTTTCTTAGTTGTGTTCATCGTTATTTTTAAACCATTATCTGTTCGGAAACACAACTTAAAAAGAATCATTTATCACTTTTTCTCACTATCAATAACTAATAGCGTTAAGTTAAACACCAAACCGGCTTTCAACAAATGAAATATCATATAGCAAAAATTTTAATATGAACACAGTTCTTATTGGTTAGATGGCTTGAAATAAAGATTATTCTGTCTTAGGAGCAGATTACACTACGTCAGATTTATAATAAATGTACGTTAGATATATTCCTCTCAAGATAAATCGATGCAATATTTTTTCAAAAATAATTATTCTTATTGAAAAATACTCCCTAATAGATATTAATTTTGTTTTGACATTCTCTATTTTAGTTTTATGAAGATTAACTGTTTTAACTTTTAATATTCACTGAATAATTTCAATTATGACGACGAACCACGCAGAATTAATTTTATTTTCGCAAATTATTTCAAGATTTTATATAAGAGAGAGAGAAAAGCGGAGAAATATGTAAGATGATCAAAACCAACAGGGTCTTCAACTAGTGA
>AYEL01038913.1:0-51273 GCA_000484575.1 Olivierus martensii
TATACATAAAATTTAATTAATATATTTGGAAAATCCTTGGCAATGACACCCACTTTACATGCATTATTTATTCCGATTATCGCAGATTCGATTATTGCGGTATTTTTTGTGGCAACATTAACCGCGATAATCGAGGTATTCCTGTGTATTCTATATAATAGTATTTTGATAGATGAAGGATTAAAAATTTTTATTCATCCCTCATCAAATGTTTTTAAAATTTTTGGCCTCATCTGAGATGAGGCCAAAAAAATTTAAAAATTCTCTTTTTATTTAATGTTTGTATTTTGTATGTTTGAATATGTAATACAGTGGTGTGCAAACTGTGAGTTGCCAAATTCAAAGAAATTTATTTGACAATAAAAAATAAATTTTATTGAAGAAAGCCAAAATAAAATTTATTTTGGCTTTTCTTCAATAAGTATCAGGTATCAGTAAAATAGTGAAATGAAATTATATTATTTATAAAATTAGAACTATATTTTTTTACAAAAACAATTGTCTGTATTAGTACAGCACATACCTCACATTGAATTCTTATGAAGAAATATAATTTTTTAATGAAAAATATAATTTTTCATTATAAAAATATTTATACCCATATGCATAAATAAAATCATTGTTTCATAAAATTATGTGTTTTATTCAGACCTCTAATAAGGCAGAAACATAAGTGCAAATCCCAGAAAGAATTTCACTTTAACTACATTGAAATTAAAAAAACGTCTACTGTCTATCCAGGGGTGGCAACAAAATTTTACACAAAATGGGGAGTGGAAAATGAAAATAGTTTGCGCACCATTGATGTAATGTATCGAATTTTGACTTTATTGTACATTTTTTAAAATAAATGTTTAACATTTTATATGACTTTTTCATTAAACCAAAGTGATGTATTTTTTTAAGTGGAGCCCAGACCACAGACTTGTTATGGGCCCAAAAATTTCTCTCAGCGGCCCTGATTGAAACATATCTCTTATCTTTAAAAAAATCAAAATTTAATTCTTAGAAAAATATTGATCTCAAGATAATACATTGATTCACTATAATGATGTTAATACTTTGATATTATTTTTGAATTATGCCTTCTTATTCTATTCTCCAAAGAAAAAAATGAAATTTATAAGATCATCATGATTTCTGTCTATCCACTTGTATATCCTTCATTAATTAGTTTTGAATTAATCAGTAAATTTTTATGATTTGACGTATTTATATGCAGAGTTTTCAATAAAATGATTGAAGACTATTTACCATAAATACATGGTTACAATTGGATATTTTAGAAACTTGAATGCATCATATTATTTATTGGTTTTATTAATAAAGTGCACAATACAAAACATTATGTTTAGTATCTCTAGATCCAGTGTAAAAATAAATTTCCATTACAAAAGTCTCAATGTATGAATGAATATAAGAAACATCTGAAATACTGCATATAGTTAATAGAGAATGTGTGTATTAAAGTCCTTTCAACTAAAGAAGAACTTTCAAGGCCAAATTCAATGATTGACAAGTCTTTACAGTTAGAGTTAACAATAGGCAATATGATGTAAATGGGTAGCAATAAGAATTTACTACCATTTTCCATTTAATGTTTGATTTAAAAACATAGTAATCAGATTAAAACATTTTAATATTCATTTTATAAATATTAAAATGTTTTAATTAAAATATAATTTTCTTTCCAGGTGTAGAATTTAATTGGCATGTTTTCCATTTCCAGATCATCATTTGCTGTTTTGCTTCTTTCGGTTACAATTCTTTAATTAATTATTGATACATGCAATATCAGGTGAAGTTTCGTTGAAGATGTCAATTCCCATAGATTTTTGCCTTCCAAAGTACTTATATACTTAAAATAACATTTCTAGCTTGACTCTGCCATGTTTCTCCTCACTTACATACAATTGTGCTATCTGCTATTACTGCTAAATACTAAAGGACAATGATATCATTTGTTGTATTTATTTAATTTTAAGCGATTAGCTACAATGAAACCTGTCTTAAGTTGGACACATTTGGTTCCTTCAAAATGTGTTCAAGTTAGAGAGGTGTCTAACTTAGAGAGATTCATAAAATCAAATTTTTTTTAAACATACTAAACACTAAATTTGCATGTCAATGCAAACCTTTATTCAATTCAAATTGGAAACATTTATTATTTTAAATGAAACTCAAAAATGTCAAATACAAACTACAGTCTATCAATGGTTTCAACATGAGAACTATTTATTTGAAAAGAAGTCTGTATGAAGCCTTTTTTATATTTAATTTACACTTTATCCACACATTTTCAATTTTATTTATTTTTATACCAAATAGAGTTTCAACAATCTCTGGTTCATTATTAGAAAATACTTAAAAGTATTAATAGTATAAGTAAAAACTTAAAAAATCTAGTAACCAATAATATCTTAATAATGTTATCAGAAATTTAATTATATGTAATCTTCTATTTTATTTAGGTACTGAAGTAAGGATTCCAGGTCCCAGCAATCCTACACCCCGTACAAGGAAGAGAATTTCAAATTATAAAAAAAAAAAATAAGCTGTCTTAGGAGTAGATTATTTCGAGCCAGAAGTAAATTAGATATGAGCAATTTTAGGTCCTTGAAGAAAGCTAATGATGAGAAAGTTGAAATTGAAGACATAATTAAGTGTTCATCCAAATATTTAGAAAAAGACACCCTGGATATGTTTGCCATGCAATTAAGAGTAAGCAAGCAGAATATGTTTGCTCATCGATGGCAAGTTAACGACAAGAAATTTGCTTTAAGTCTGTATTTCCACAGTCCACATGCATATCGATTGATGAGAAAAACCATTGCCCTACCAACTGTAAGATCACTCCGTTACTGGCTTCAAAGTATATTCTTGAGTCCTGGATTGTTTCCACAAGTGATGAGCAAATTAAAGGAACAAGTTACAAAAATGAGTGAAAATGAAAAACTGTGTTCTCTACTGTTTGATGAAATGAAAATAAAGAGCACATTGATGTATAACAGAGAAAAGGATCTCATTTCAGGTTTTGAAGATTATGGTAAGCTTAGAACTGAAAAGATAGCAAATCAAGTTTTTGTTCTAATGCTAAAAAGCATTACTAAAAATTGGAAGCAACCAATTGGTTATTTGCTTGTGCACAGTTTTACTCCTGCAGATATTATTGTAAAATATATCAAGAAAACAGTTCAAATTAATAAGATATTGGTCTTAATCTCAGAATGGTAATATGCGATCAAGCATCAAGTAACATAGCATGTTTCAGAAAATTAGGAGTGACAGCAGAAAAACCATACTTTATAATTAATGAGAAAAAAATTTATTGCATGTATGATGTTCCACATCTAATGAAAACATTTAGGAACAACTTAATGAAGTATAATTTCACATACAATGGTAATGACATTAAATGGTTGCATATTTTCCAGTTCTTTAAAAGAGACAACAAACAAAAGATAAGAGCAGCACCAAAACTTACAGAAGCCCATTTGACAGTCCCTTCAAATGAAAAGATGAAAGTCAGATATGCAACACAGGTGTTCAGTTATGCTGTTGCCTCAGGAATATAGATCCAGGAAAAGTCGTTCAACATAGAGGTGTCAAACTTGACAGGTTTTACTGTATTTAATTTAATGTTTAATAGCATAACCATGAAGTGTAAAATATTAATTCAACAATTTTTAAATGATAAGAAACATTTCAAATTATTAGTGATAGTGAAAAGTAAACTGCTATTAGATAAATAAAACAGAAACTCGCTATTCTATTGGATGGATTGACTTCTGTAATCCATAAGCTGTTTACCATATAAGGCAGACCATCTTTAGTTGAAAAGAGTATAGATATATTTAGAACATATTTAAGTTTCATAATTTATAAAATGATAATCTCAATGCATAATATATTGATAACATATGAACAAATAAATTATAAAAAAATTAATCAATATACAAAAATCTTAACCAGCAATATTATTAATAAATTTTAGGATCCCTCTTATTGTGGAATTATTTACATGTTAATTTTTGGAGCAGCAGAACTGAAAAGGTTTTTACGATTAATCAATATATTTTATATAATTAATAAAAGCAGACAGAGTTATTATTTATTACATTTTCAGAGATTTCAGATTTGATGTCATAATTGTTTATAATAATAATAGTTAATTAATACTAATATAAAATTAATATAAACTATTTATATTAATAGCTAGTTCTATTCTTTTTGTTCTGAATATATATATATACATACATACATACCTACATCTGCTTTTTAACTATCATCTTCATTCTTCAATGTATTATCAAATAATTTCAAATATCATCTACATTTGTGATTTCTTACATATATATATGAGCCCATTAAAGCCCAAATGGTGTAACTCCACTTTTTGTGTTTTTTTAGTTAGAGTCAGTATCGTGTTTAGCAAATGGCATTCTATTAATAGCATAAATAGTGCAAGTCCTAATTCACATGGCAACTATGTAAGTAGCAGCACAAGTTTACCCTGTCAGTGGAGTCATCTATCTGTTGGCAGCCAAAGTGGTGTAGTTGGGAGTTACACCACTGTGCCTGCAACTGCATTGAGTTTTATACATTGCATTGCATGTTTGAAATTTTGTGCTAGTTTGATTTATTTTCAGTGAGATTTACTATGAGTTCTAGTGAAGAGGACAATATTAGTGAGCCTAGTATATTGGCTGATAATGGATCCAGCAATGAATATTTCCCATCAGGTTCAGACCATAATGATTTTTATTCTTGTTTTCTTATTACATAACCTAAACATTTCAGAATTTCTTGTATGTTCAGGCTTTTAACAAGATAGAGTACTATCTATTAGGCATTATAGTATTGAGGTATTTGAATGAGTTTACCTAAAGTGTATGCTTGCATGCTTGACTATGTTATTTCTTATTCTGTTTTGATACTTTTGTTTATTTTATTGGAGCTACTCATAAGCTAACATTTTATCAATCATCAGGACATTATGAGAGTCATAATGTCCCGATGATTGGTAAAATGTTAGCAATGAGAGTAATGTCCCAATGATTGGTACAATGTTATTGCCAAGTCAAGGAAAAAAAATCCCTTTCATGTCATTGTAATGTCAAACAATAACTTCTTGTCTGTGGAAAACTTGTTTCACTCAATCACCAAAAGAAAGACTGATGATAAAAACATCCAATGTCATGGCTGAAAATGCAGTGGATTCAGTACCAAAAGAGAGAACCATTTGCAATCCTTTTTAAAGAAATTTTTCTGAAGATATGGCATTTTCTAAGTTGGATTTCAAGCCATCATCTAAAAAGGCATCCCAGGTTCTCTTGCTAACATACCTCAGAAAAATCTATATAGAGGTTCACAAACTTTTATAAAAGGGAAGAAAAAATATATGCAAGACCGTTTACCTTCCATTCCGCCTGTTCATTATCATTACTTTGAGAATCTCCTTACTTCTGACAGTGCTGAAGACATCGGGCCACTGAATGGAGATGACAATGTTGACAATGAGTAAACAAATTATGTAAATATAGTGTTGTTACTGCCATGCTTATTTTTTTGTCATTCAAATCCTTTACCTGTTTATATCACAAGTGGTGTAACTCCATTTAAGCCCTTATACCAGGTCTATAACTGAACAGAAGTTATCAAAGTTGTCAATAAACATTAAAACAAACCTTTCTACACAAATATTTATAGAAAAATATTTTAAAAATGTACTACTGAATTTTCTATAGGAGTCCTAGTAAAACATTAAATATCTAAAAACAACAATAATGTGAGTTACACCTCTTGGCTTTAAAGGGCTCATATATATATTATATATATACTTGACACATTCATTTAACATTAGGGGTGCTAACAGTAGTGTTTCTCAGGAATTACTGGGCCAATTTACTTGAACTTTTTTTAAATGACCATTGGGGTGAGTGTAGGATGTTGAAAAAATTTGGCTTCACAAAACTACATTGGAGCTTTGCAAAAGGCCAAAAAGCACGAAATTTTCATAAATGGCACATTCGGGACTTAATAAGTTGGTCAATATTACTTGGATTTTGCCGAGTATAGCACCATTCGATTCGATTTAGTCAGGCAAACAATATGATGTATAATACGTTGATCTAACTCATACTGTAAGTGTACCATCGTTATAAACCTATTTTGATGATTTTTGGACTTAATATTGCTCTGATTTCGATGTTATTGGTAATAATCGATTTGCATTAATAATCCAAACAATTTGGTGTATAACACATCAAGATATGTCGTACAGTAAGCATACTGTAATGGAAATATCTACAAACAGCACAAATGAGCAGACCTAATAACTTAAAAACTTTATTAATGAGAAACGTTTTCTGCTATGATGAGGGCTAATAAGAGCCGAAAATGTTTCTCATTAATAAAGTTTTTAAGTTATTAGGTCTGATCATTTGTGCTGTTTGTAGATATTTATATTATAAGTAAACCATGTAGAGCAGTAGACGTGTTTTGTACTGTAATGGAAAATATATATCGAATTTTCACATGTTAGACAACCTATACAAGCTACAATTTTTGCGTAAAAATTGCTGAAATTTTCTGACATTGTTCTGCGATTGAAAATCTCGGTGGATCTTTTTTCTGTTTTGAAAAATCTTGTTTAGAACAGATTTTATTCAATGTTAAAATCGGCGAAATTTTTCGAAACATCGAGGTTTCTAAGACCTCGTGAAGTAAGGCGGCAGGCGGTTCAACTCTGCCTGAGGACAAATTTTTTCTTTTTCATTTTTAAGTAATTTAGCAGATAATTTATTAGATGAACTGAGAAAATGGGAATCAAGGGTTTTTGGCCACGTGAACATGAATTTGCTACAACTGGCGAGTTAGCTTATACATATAGTAATCCGACATATTGTAAAGTCAATAAGAAATTTTAGTTTATTAGAAAATGCCCTGAAGGAGCAGAAAAAATGTGAATATACTTGAGGTATCAAACGTTGAAAAGAAGTGTACAAGCATCATTACTAAACATACAAGACTTAAAATCAATTTTTAAAGCTGAAGTATACTTTAACCTCTGAACTTAGAAAAAAACTCTTCTCCAGAAAAGTATATTCCACAGCTGAGCAAATAAAACGTTATAGAATTAGTAAGTAGCAAGGGGTTTAGTTTTGTAAGTGATGCTGCAGAATAAATTTTTTTTGGTGAAGAGATTTTTTCAAAGTTCAGAGATTAAAGTATACTTCAGCTTTAAAAATTGATTTTAAATCTTGTACATTTAATAATGATGCTTGTACACTTCTTTTCAACATTTGATACCTCAAGTATATTCACCTTTTTTCTGCTCCTTCAGGGCATTTTCTAATAAATTAGTTTAAGATTATAACTCCTTAGATATATTTGATGTTTCTCTTATATGATCCTATCTTGTAGTTTTCGTTTTATAATGTCTGCACAGTATGTTCAAGGTAAATATATCTGATCATTATCTCGTTTTCTTAATATTGACATCTGATCAGTTTTTTAAAATGATTAAAACTCATTTTAAAAAACTTTTGAATAAAATAAAGATCAAATATATTTACCTTGGACACACTGATAATTTGATTATATCTGTGATAAATTTTCAGAATATCTAATAAAAATTCAATATTTGGAAGCTTAGGTTAGAGGTAATTGAAGAACAGAACAATTGCATATTTGAGCTATGTTGATCACATGTTGATATTAAGAACAATGTCCATATTGTTGCCAAAGAACCTGGAATTCAATGCAACCAGATTACTTAGTGATGAACAGAGAAAATGAGTAGATATGCATCAAATAATATTTATAGTTTAAAACAGTTATTTCACATTATAATTTAATTCAAATATATTCAAATCTGTTAATAAAGATTTTATTTAGATCACATTCATTTTATATGAAATTTTCTCATCAATAACAACTATGCTTCTTGTTATTTATGAACAGTCATTAATTTGCCTGTACATTTTCTAAATTAAATTGATTTTTCAAACAAGGATTAAAAATTCAATTATATAAATCTTGGATTAAAATTCAATTATATAAAAATCTTCAGTTACATTAAAGCAGACATAGTAGAAAAATTTAATAATTTATAACTACATTAGAAAGCTAGAATTTGATTTATATACTTACATATGCTTCTGAAATATTCTTATTACCGATATAAATATGATCCATAGCTAATGGCATACATTTAAGTGAAAGACTAAGGCAAGGTTTCCAAGGCTGTACTTCTTCAGATGGTGAAATTTGAAATATGCCAATTCTTGTAAAAAATATATATGCAGCATAAGCCCCAATATAATTTGCAACAGTTCTAAAAGAAAAAATTAATATCTCATTAGATATCACTTAATGAGTCATAAATAAATACTGAATGATAAAATAAAAAATTTTTAATTTAATATTGATATAAATTATTGAAAGAAAATTTTCAAATGTTTAAATAAATAATATTAATTCTTTGATTCTAATAAATGAGAATTATATTAAGTTAAAAAGTTATTCATGTAAATTCTATTTCTTCAATATAATAAAAATTAACCATACTTAATAAAGCTTAAGCATTTATAGAAATTTTCAAAAAAAAATTAATCCATGAGTATTTATAGTTTACTTATCATTTATATCAATAGTTTACAAGAGCTTATTCATCATAAACTTTTGCAAACTATTAACAGACAGAAAGTTGCTTTATTAGTAGGTAGGAAATATTTTCAGTTTTATATAACCATCTTCAGCCTACTAATCTTATAACAGTCAATCCTTATGGATTACATTAAAATTTCAATTCTGGTTATAAAATAAATATATAATATAAATCATAAATAAACACAAATAAATATCTTATACATATATACTTTTATAAACCAAATAAATAGATTAAATAAATTAATATGATAGATAAAGTAAGAACATTTTTATATTTTTTTTAATAAACTAACAAGTATTAAACTAAAAACAGTATGGTAAATCTTTAAATAAATTACTGTTAATAGCTGATAATTATGATGGAAACAACTTAATTAATTTTTATTCATTTACAATAGCTTAGCTAAAAAATTATTAAGAGAAGATAAGTTTATTCATTTTTCACATAAAATAAAGAGCAGAACCAAATTTATTATATTATGTTATTTAACTATACATTATTATTTAATCTATTAAATTCACTTAAAAACTGAATAATTTAAAAATAGAGATTTATAAACAAGTCAGCTAATGACAATATGACTTATAAGAAAAGTAAATCTGTAAAGTAAAGGAAATGTAAACTTACATTATAGATTTAATTTTTTATAAGTCGTTATTGTTATTATCTGACTTAATGATAAATTTCTATTTTTATTTTGTGTAGGCTTTCTTATTATAAATATAAGTCATAAAAGTTATTATAAATATTGTATTAAGATATATGATAGTTAACAGCAGATGTTAAACACTAGTACATTTAACTTATACATAAACAAAGATAAAATTAACTTAAAACCATAACTAAAACAGGTAAATAGAAGATATATAGATATTGGAACATGCTTTCTATTTTCTGTTCCTAGTTTAGTATGAAGTGTAAATCAGGAATTTAATCATTTGCAGTCTCATTGCAAACTATGTAAGTTTAGTATTATGCAAATCCCAGACTATTAACTTATCCCAGATTACTAACTTATCTTCATTGATATGATTTGTGATTTTAATTCTATATATTATTATTGATCATTATTGTGAACTGATTATTTATATTTACATTGATATTATAAACACATTTTCAGTGATTAGCTAAAAAAAGATTTAGCATAGGCTTTTCTTTAAAAATATCTAACATAAGATTGAATAGGATTTCTTCTATATTTTATTACATTCTGAATAAACCTTAGACTGCATGCCTTATTAAAATTTATAAAGGTTAATAGAAAAGATTTCCTATGAAGTTTTCAAAAATAATATGATATACATAAGAAATTTACACAGTTAAAAGTCAAGAGATATACTTTTAGCCTTTTCATTCCATATAAAATATTGAATAAACATTGAAAAGTTATAAAAAGATTCAGTATTTTATTTTTATCAGAAACAAGTATTAAAAATGTAAATATATATATATAAATATTTTCTTATTAAAAATTACTAACTATAACTGAATTACAAATTGGCAAATATACAGGATAATTCTAAATTATTGGCAGTGTTTCCATGGACTATAATTTTCAAATTGGAAACTCAAAAAGGTTTTTCTATCTCTAGAAGCAATGCTGCAGAATGTTGAACAACCTCAACATACCTACTTTTCATAGCATATAAGATTTACAAGCAGAAATCAATTTCTTGCAAATGTTCTCCAGCATTTGTGGTAACAGTTTCTATTGAAGCAACAATTATCATCTTCAGTTTATCAAGGGAGATTACAGCAGTCTTGTAAATAATGTCCTTTACATATCCAAACAGAAAGAAATCAAATGGTAATCAAATGAAATGGTAATCAAAAGAAATCAAATGAATTTTCCAATCATCTGATATTACATCAGATGATTGAAAAATTCATTTCAAGAAATATAGCATTGGCAAATAAAACTTTTTGACTTACACTTTCATATTCTGTAAGCATATTTTGCAGATTCTAGTTTAAAAATTATAAGCCATGGAAACCCCAAAAATAACTTACAATCATTCTGTATTTCACATAATGTACATTCATTTAAGTTTTTCTCTATCATTGATAGGCATAATCCTATGAGAATGTTTTTTTCTATTGTAGAATATCTTCACCTCCTGAACTTTATTCTGCAGCTTCCAGATTTCATATATCTTCTATTCCCTCTAGAAAATCAGTAATCTTGGTTGTCTACTTTTGTTTGATAGATCTTTTTAAATTTCATTGTATGAAGCTAAGAATTTTTGAAACTTTCTTTTGAACTTGGTATTCCTCTCAGTTAAAGGATCTGCATTCAAAAAATAAGATTCTAATTGGTCAGTTAAGTTTATGTCTTGCAGTATGTTTTTTGTGTAAAATTTGTAAAATTTTTTTTTGTATAATCATCTGAATTGATCTGATTTACTTTCAATGACATATCTACCAAATCCAGTTCACTAGCCTCTTTTTCTATCAGATAAAATATGATTTAAGCTTAATTGTTAAATCTTAAAATATTATGGAAATATAACAAATCCCACACTGCCACATTTTTATACTTACATAATAAATAACAGCTCTTAGGCAGAATAATATGCTTTATCACAAATTTAATACACTGTAGAAGTGCTTTCGATTATTAACAATCCTCTTCAGCTACTTTAAGTCAACGAACTAAACAAGAAATTCTATAGAATGTTAAAGTTCTATAAATATGAACATTGTTGCTATAGCAACATTAGATTACCATTTTATACATAAAATATAAACATATTTATAAAAATAATAAATATATTAAACTATTAGATTAATGCGAATTTCTTCATTCAGCTGTCACGTAGTAAAAAATTTTTTAACGCACTATTTACAGGAACAGTTCTAAAATAAATTAAAATAAAATAAAGTAATAAATTTAAGCAGTCTAAATCACAACGTTATATTAATTTTTACGAAAAACTACACCATTTCCAAGTGTTGTTTATTGATGTGGGGTCTAGTTTGTTAATTAGTTTATTAGTCTTATTACGATTAGTAAAAATGGAAATCGTTTCAGGGATTCTCCCTCTCCTGGGGTCTTGCTCTTTACATAATAATTTGGTGTTACTCGAGTCTACATCTAGGTCTGCAATTAATGCATGTTGTGCTAACGTTGTCTGCGATTAAGCACAACATGCATTAATCATGGACCTAGATGTAGACTGGAGTAACACCAACTTATTACGTAAAGAGCAAGACCCCAGGAGAGGGAGAATCGCTGAAATGATTTCCATTTTTACTAATTGTAATAAGACTAAAAAACCTGTGAGGAAGTTGACTTTCACCTGTCCTATTTTTATTTTATTATGCACTCTATTATTTATCGTTATTTTCCTATATGCTAACGTATTATATTTTAGTTTAAAAGTTAACTCACTTCCACCTTCTCCATCGTAGTTGGCAAACACGTGATACGGAATCGGAACCCGTATTCGGAAGAGCTATCCCGGTTAATGATGTCATCTTATCTACATAAATTTTACCACTGAACTGATATGTGAAAATAAGAATGATCTGTGTCAATGTTTTATTTGATATATAAATTCATTGTAAAGATAATGACATGAATGAATTACTCTGTAAACTAATAAATTTGAACTTGTTACGTATAAGTATGTAAATGAGCGAATTGCGGAAGTGTTCGTCACTCGAATATAAAAGATCAACGCAATCAACAAGTTTTTGAGGTGTAGAATCCAGACGTAAAATTGGCAAGTGACATTTCAGTTCGACTATTGTTAGAAGTTTGTATCGGAGGTAGAGGTATTAGAAGTTAAGTAGTATTTAAGGTTTATTCCTTTGTGGATTTTGGATATTTGAGTTAGATTAAACAAGTTTGTTGATTACTTGTTTGTTGCTTTATTATAGTTTCAATAAAGCATTTATTAACACTTTTGTAAGTGTTTTCGAGTCTAATAAATTTATATTTTCTTATTATCTAACTTGTTTGAAGTTTATTCAATTTATTAGTGTAAGTTCTAACAGTGTTTTGTTCGTTTTATTTCTAACACTTCATCGGTACTTGTAGTTGTAAGTTCCGATTGACGGTTTCGTTTTGTCAGTTAGACATTACGTTGTTATTGTTCTGAGTTTAATTTAGTATTAAGTTAGAACTTAGTAAAAGACCTGAGCTCAGGCAGAACTCTGGAATTTGCAGAGTAGCTAGCCGTTAGGCTTAGTGGTAATTAGTAGTATTGACATTCATTCTAATCCACGACTTTGCAAACCAATTAACAAACTAGACCCCACATCAATAAACAACACTTGGAAATGGTGTAGTTTTTCGTAAAAATTAATATAACGTTGTGATTTAGACTGCTTAAATTTATTACTCCCTATGCAAGAACTGTTCCTGTAAATAATGCATTAAAAAATTTTTTACTACGTGACAGCTGAACAAAGAAATCTGCATTAATCTAATAGTTTAATATATTTATTATTAAAGTTTATCATCAACTAGAGAACTGCCTGGAATCCAAAGGTTAAGGTTCAATATTTTCAACAGCACTAACCAGCAGTCAAGAAAAACAAGTTTTATTAATTAAACATAAAAACGTTTTCAGTATATTTCTTATACCATCCTCAGTTACAATCTTTTAGAATACAAAAGATTTTAAACAAACATTCCAAAATAGAACGTCATTACACATTTCAAAGATTAACAAAGCCGAAGAGCATTTCAGGAAATAATATAGTATGACATATAGACTGTTTAACAAAATATTACGTATTAAAATATAGCTTAAAAATTACAATGTTAATTAATAAAATATTAGAATAAATAAAACAATAATAAACATCTGGTACATAAAATCGGATGCTTAAAGCCGCATACTAGATCTACGGATTTCATATCTCCAGGCTTTGGAAAACCCCTCTGCTTGCTGAGAGTTGATGACCGGTTCTTGTTCTGCTGCTTTCAGGATTTCTACTTTCTCCAATGTACATAGATCTCCCTGGTCTTGTGCTTTCTTGGTAATCCTTGTTTCATCCCATAAGACTCTTATGTCTTTCTCAAAGGCCCTTTGGGCTAATGCTGTCGCAGGGACGCCTTTCAGTATGTTGTTCTTGTGTTCATTTAGCCTATCCCTAAAGTTCCGTTTCGTGGCACCTATGTATACTTCTCTTCTCCGGTCTTGTATGTTGTCAACAGGGATCCTATAACACCTGAATCTAGTTCATTCTTCCTTTTCTTTTTATCGTTTCTCACTAGACTAAAAATTTTATATTTTTAGTCTAGTGAGAAAATATTAGAATAAATAAAATATTAGAATAAATTTTATTTATTCTAATATTTTATTAATTAACATTGTAATTTTTAAGCTATATTTTAATATGTAATATTTTGTTAAACAGTCTATATGTCAGACTGTATTATTTCCTGAAATGCTCTTCGGCTTTGTTAATCTTTGAAATGTGTAATGATGTTCTATTTTGGAATGTTTGTTTAAAATCTGTTGTATTCTAAAACGATTGTAACTGAGGATGGTATAAGAAATATACCGAAAATGTTTTTATGTTTAATTAATAAAACTTGTTTTTCTTGACTGCTGGTTAGTGCTGTTGAAAATATTGAACCTTAATATTTATTATTTTTATAAATATGTTTATATTTTATGTATAAAATGTTAATCTAATGTTGCTATAGCAATGATGTTCATATTTATAGAACTTTAACAGTCTGTAGAATTTCTTGTTTAGTTCGTTGACTTAAAGTAGCTGAAGAGGATTGTTAATAATCGAAAGCACTTCTACAGTGTATTAAATTTGTGTTATAGTATATTATCCTGCCTAAGAGCTGTTATTTATTATGTGAGTTCTTAAAATATTGTTTATTTTCACAGTTTAATTTTATTATGATGTATTATTTTTGATCATTTATTGAATTTATTGTATGACTATCATTAATTTTATTAGTTTTCAATTATTATTATTATTAAACAAGTAAAATTGTAAATTTATTAATGATCTAACAAATGTCACTATATAGTGATGTGCAATTTTTACAACAGATTCAGATTTTGATGAATATTTTAATAGATTATTTTGAATATATTTTATAATTAATTATTTACTAAATATTAGATTGATACATAATTCCGTAGCATTTTAAATATAGGTTTGTTAAGTTTGTTAAAATTCAGTTAAAAATTTGACCAAATCAAGCAAGCAACTATTCAACAATGTAATCTCCGTCATTGTCAATAACTTCCCTGCTAACATTGGGATAGTTTCGGATCCCCCGTCTGTAGAAATCTGTTGGTTTTGAGTTTAGGAAGTCATCAATCCAAGATGGTTATTTTTAAGTGACCAAATGCTGCATATAAAAGAAAATATGGCAACTTTAAAAAAAGTTGAAGTTTAAGTTTTTTTGTCTAAGGATTAAATGCTTTGAATTATTAGACACGGTTGTTACAGCCATTACAAAATGTATTAAAGTACAGGTTTGTGTACGACGTCATCACGGGTAATCAACCAACAGATGGCGTTTCAAACATTCGTGTAAGAACTTTTAATATTACAGTCTATGGGAGTTTCCTCTCCATCTATCCTTACTCCATGGATGTAGCATTGTACAAATGACAATGTATTAACCTATAGTTATTTTTGCCTCTCTAACTGTTCTGATTTGTTTTATTTGTATTAACATTTCCCAGATTAATTCTTTATGCTTTTTATGATGTGTTAGGACAAAATGTGCATAAGTATAATGTAATAACTTGTAACCGAAAACTTGTTGAGAGGCTTTTGTAACTACTGTAACACCTGGTAAACAATCCTGTTTAAATGTCATCGCGAGTACTTTAAACTGGATGTTTATTTATGGAACATCCCAGCATGAACAGCCTGCATCCGAGACTAGTTAGAACTTTAGTCACTCGCTTGAGATTACCGGCTGAGGAGGGCCATAATAGGCCGAAAGTGTTTCCGGAAAACAATTGTATTATTAGTATATGTAGTGCATATTATATATATCTAATAATAAATTAGTGTATTTATCCTGCTTCAAGTGCTTGTTGTGATTTCTTGTGTTATTAGAAGCAACAGAACTCAGTTATTTATAGTCAATTTTTTTTATTTGTTAATTTCAAAATAGTGCCCTAGAAAGTAACTTTTCAGAAATTTTTATTTTATGTTATTTTTTTACCCTATCCATATCAGCTGTCTCTGCCAAAAGATCATTTGTTAAATTACAAATAACAAAATATCAAAAAAATGCTATTGATCAATGTAGTGAGTGAATCTTTCAATGTTAGCTATTGATCATAAAATATTCCAGTAAAATGGATTTAAAAGATATTACTGATTTCACAAAAGTAAAAGCATGAAAAATAATATTTTAATTTTTTTTTTAAATTTATAACTAGTAGTAGTAATTTTTTTGTTTGTCAAATTATATTTAATAAGTACTGTCATATCGTAATATTAATTTTCATATTTTTATGTTTGTGTAATTATAAAGAAATCTTAAATAAAATACATATTTATATTATTAAAATGATTTAACATTTTTATCTATTATATCTTTTGCTGTTGTTCTAAAGACATCATTTAGTGGATTGATATTGTTTGAATGGAGATAGAAATGAATCAAGTTCATACAGACAGAAAATTGTATCAAAAATGATAGCATCAAAACAATGGAAACAGTTAAGATATAAAGGATATTGCTTGAAGACATACTGAAGGACATCTTTATGCCACAAGATTTAAAATCAATGTTATCTGCAAACAGCCACTAAGCATTATAGTAATATGCCCTGTTCTCAGTTTGTTTTGAGTTCACTGAAGTCTTTGAAAGTAGAATTAGAATCATACTGTGACCAAAAGGAATAATGAAGTAGGAGATGCAAGAAGATCAGAAATTTATATCATCTTATCCCCAATTCAGAAAACGGCACTTTTGAATTGGTATCAACTTAGTACGCTAACACATGGAACAAAGTTCTGCTAACAGAGGAGTCCAGATAAAGTTGATCTAATTACAGAAGGCTCTTGAGAGCTTACAACTTCCTTTTTGCATGAATGGTCATTAATAATAATTAATAATGGCCTCAGAGCTCTTGTGAGATCCGCGAAATATCGCTTATGTTTTATTATTCCTTTTTATAATTATCATGTAAATTTTTGCTTTACTTAATATTTGTATCATTTATATTTGATGCTAATTATGTTAATCGATTATATTATTATAGTAATAAGTAAAGCAAAAATTTACATGATAAATATTTGTATCATTTATATTTGATGCTAATTATGTTAATCGATTATATTATTATAGTAATTATGTAACCATTTATATTAACCAATTTATATTATTATTTTACCAAATAATTATATCATTTAAACTTTGTAATTTTATGAAATTTTACATAATCCTTATCAATTGTTGAAATCAACAAAACGAAGTTTAGTTTCCTTTAATTCCCCTTTTGTGTCATATTTTAAATAAACAAACGGGCTGATAATTACTTAAACAAGGAAAAAAAGCCGAAAAAGTCGGAGGGAGAACAAGGAACTGATTGCATATACACCAACTGTGGCCATATTAAAATGATGTCAGGCTCTGAATAAACCTCCTCAAAAGAGAGATAAGAGGAGAGGGGGAAAGTGAGAGATGACAATGAGTGGGAAGAGAGAGATGACAATGAGTAGTCAGTTGGACAGTAACATTTAATCAGTGAGGAAGGGAGAAAGTGCCTTCCCAAAAAGAGAACAGTTCCAACTCGTCCGACTCAAGGTATGTAACGCAGAGGAGCGATATATTAACCCGTTTGCAATCCATTTAACTGCTAGGTCAATAGACGTATTCTTGCTCATGTATAAATTAGTTCGTTTCTTTGATTTCTTTCACCTTAACTTGTATTCCATTTAATGTGCATTTAATTGTCAAATGTCCTATTTAAATAAATATTTTTGTCTATAGAATTGCCCGTGTATCGTGTGCTCATTCTTCTTTCGACCCGGACCCCGTGTGTCCTTACTCGCGCCCGGTAAACGCGCTCGCCATTAAACGGTTCATTCTGACATTTTGATAATTTTCGATTGCAGCGACACCTAGCGGCAGCCTCACACTCTTTGATAATGTTTTGTTCAATATGAAAAGGCACAGTGAGGCCTGCATTGCAATATAAGTGATTTGGAAGTATGGGACCTGGGAATTGAACCTGGATCCTCCAGGAGTAGAGGCACAGCATACTTCCACTGGGACATCTGGCCAACTACTTTTAAATATTATGAACCAATACTCTATATTTTATTTATTATACTCTCTTACCTTGTTTGTTTATTTGATTCATTTAAAAATAGATATTTTATATAGAGTAGAAACAAGCATATAGTCATTTTCAATTTTATATAACAAATTTTTAATATTACAAATCACTAGGGGAACAGCATTGAAAGAGTATTCTATCTTTCTAGGGTATTGTTTCACTTTATCTGCAAAACTCTATTTGCACTTGCAACTTAATTTTTTTTATCTATTATAAAAAAATACAAGAAATTTTTATATAAATCAAACATTACAGAAGTCACGGAAAGACTATATTATTTGTATAAAAAACTGATTAAAACATTTATTTAATTTGGCCATTATTTACATGCATTTGTTAAGGAACAAGACATTAAGTCAATTTAAGATGGCTACTTATGGTTATTTGATGTTAATGAAAAAAAAAAAAAAGATTGATTTGATACATGAGTTATTTTTTTTGTCTTCAATGACAAAATATTATTATTGACTTATAATAAGTACTGATTTATTGGCATCATAAATATAGATGTAAAATATTTACCTGGCAAATTTTCTGTGCTTCTGAGAAAAATTTACAATATGGATACCAAAAGGCATTATACAGGTTCCTAACACATTGACAACTCTATAGTTGCTGAAACGAACTTGAAACCCTAACTTTTGCAATAATCGAGCATGTCTTCTTGCTGCAACTTTTGCCATATCTTCACTGAAATTTGAATGAAAATATAAAATTATTAAAAATTTAAATTCCAGAAATATTTAAATTATATACTCACTACTTATTAAAAAGTAACTTTAGAAAAATTTAAAACCTCAGAAATTTTTAAATAAGTATTGATACTGCACAACATAATACCTACAATTTTTCACTAATCTAATATCAACAACCTATGTATTTTTATGAACAAACAGTTTGAAAAGAACTAATTATCTACTTTCTAAAACAAATAACATGTTCAGAATGATTAAAAGATTAAAATATATATCATCAAAATCATAATAATAAAATCAAAATCATATATAATTTATATATTAAATTATTATAATAATAATAATCTAGGTACATTCCATTCTGAAAGTTATAAGAATTATTCATGTTAACCATATGCTGCTCTTTGCTTTAATGCTTAGCATAATCTCTTAAAAACAATAAAAAATAAAAATCTTAGTAAATTTGCAGTAAAACCTCATTATTCATCATTTTCTTACTGCCATTTCAGAAGATTGAATGCTTGCCATTTTTAAACTGATTATACTACAGGGTTAATTAATGTTACTCAAAATTTAACTAACAATCTGATCATCCTATTAAATTTAAAAAAAAAATCAATCAAATAATTCAAAATTTTATTAGAGAGAACAATTTGAATATCCACAAATTTTAAATAGTTGCAAATAAACTTTTAATCTATATATACAGGCATTCCTCTAATTTTAAACATAATTCATACATAATTTTTGTTCATAACTCAGATATTGACACTATTTTGACTCCAAAATTACTGAAATAACTTTATATACTGTATATTTTAATATTTTATAAATAAACCAATTAAAAGTTTTTTATTTCACAGATTTTAATGAAAGTTCTGAATATATACAGCAAGGAATTTTTGATGTAATTGTTACCATTTTGAACTATTGCCATATGTTAACTTTAATTTTACATTATATTGATTGAAACCCTAACTTTTGCAATAATCGAGCATGAATCGAGCAATTCGTGAAATTTGAAAATGAAATTTCATATTTGAAAGTATGAATGTTTGTAACTAAAAGACTGTCTGTATAACTGTATAATATATATTCAAAGGTATGATCACATTTTGCTAAATTTCATAAAAATTGAATGAATAACTTAGGATTCATTAAGAGAGTATCTAAGAAGTTTCAAAATGTGTGCACCTCTTCAAATAGTTGCAGCTGGAGGGTTTAACTGATGTATAATTAAGGTGATCTTTAACAGTAGATCATCATCAAATTTCATAAAATTCTACTAATTTGTTCAAAACTTATTAGTGGGAACTTACAACAAGACAGTGATTCACAATCCGCTTCTCTTCAGAAAAGTACAATAATAATTTATTAAAAACAAAATCTGAAATGAATAATCATAAGATTTCTTTCTGATTTTTATAGAATTATTTTGGTCTTTGAATTAAATATCTAGAAGGAGATTTTAAAATTTAGTTAAAATTTATTATGATCAAGGCTTGAAAATTTGAAGAAATTTGCTTATTCTCAATGCATGTTAGTCTTCCAAAAAATTCAGTTTCACTCAAGTTATTTATATAAAACTTAAGAAAATATTATATGCATAATTTAAAATTTATTAATTAGCTTTAATATAAACATATACATATGCTCCTGGAGTTATGAACTTAATTCTTACACAAGTTTTATTCATAATTTGGACACATGCTACTATTTTGTCTCCAAAAATACTAAAATAATTTTATACTAGTTAGCCAATAGCCAGTACATGCCAAATATACCAAAAACAAAACTTTTTTTTCTTATTTATCAAATTTGAGATTTTTCATTTATTTAGCACATCTATGTATACAATGTTTATTGCTTGTTGTCTTTCTCCAGATCAAATTTTGAAATTTTATTTACATAAAACTGGCAGCTAACAAACTAACTATTGGTTTCCAAAAAGCATTATATTTTTGCATTCTGTTTGTTGAGATAATAGTGTATTAATTTACGGATTCAGTTATATAGGTAATAATTATAATTTCTAAAATAAATTAATTATTATTTAAATATAATGTTTATGTAGCCTTGGCACACCAAATGCAAACTTCAGGGGCAGGAAACAACCAACATTTTTTTTTTTAATCAAAAAAGCCATAAATTGAAGTCAAAAAATAAAAAGTATACAAACATAAATAGGAAGTAAATTATGATAATTTGAAACAAAATTTATATTGAGATTGGAATTTAGTTTTCTAAAAAACACAATTAAAAATTTGAAGCTAGAAAAATTAGTAACTGTGATACTTCCAGTCATGGATTCTGTGCGTGCGCGAAGAAACATGGATTTATACACTTATTCTTTTATTATAGATTAGGGGTGTCCAAAAAGCTGCTTGCGGGCCACATATGGCCCGCCAAGCCATTTTGTGTGACTCGTGAGGCTTTCATGATTTGTGATATATTATTACTTTATGTTTTTTTTCACTTTTATTTACTACTTTTTTTAAGAGATTAATAAAAAAAATCCTAAAATTGAATTATATTAATTCAATTAATTAATTTTCCTTAATTATTAGTAATTATTTAATGATCAACAAACTATCATACTTTTATAAGACTTTCAATCACATCAATTTTAGTTTTAGCTATTTCATTTATAGTTTGAATCGTGACTAGTTAGTTTAAATGAGGTTTCTAACACTCAATATTTCAATGATTGTGTGACTGAGATTCTGTTTTGATTTTATTTTACTGTTTCATTTAATTTTTTTATTATTATTTTACCATGAATTCATTGCATTTGTGAACTGAATGAGAAAAAACTTAAAATAGAAAATGAAAATCGAGTATATTAGTAGTGGTGGGAAAATGACGTTTTCATAATAAATCACATGGATAAACTGCTTTGTTTAATTGACAAACATCCTAACTTTTGTGATTTTGGTCGGAAAGTAATATCAATGTTTGGTAGTTAATTTGTGTGAAAGTTCATTTTCTAACACGAAGATAGTTAAAAATTGATTCAGAACCTGCCTTGAAGATTCTTCTCTTTTACCATATTCTGTAGCTAGTTACAATAGGAATGGATATAAATATCAAGGCAATATGCATATCTTGTAAATGTTGCTGCCTGCCCTCATCATATTAAATAGGTACATAAAAAAATATTAAAAAAAATATGTAACTGTTTATATTTTGTAACTTTTTATTATTTATTGGATGCAATCTGGTAAATATAATTTTGTAATAAGGTTTGTTATATTTATTGGATGCAATCTGGTAAATATAATTTTGTAATAAAGTTTGCTAATCTGAAAATAAAATTTGTTTCCAAAAAGAGTTATATTTTTGCATTCCGTTTGTTGAGACAATAGTGTATCAAGTACCAAAGCCCTCCCCCTTTTTTGTAACTGCAGCCCTCCATATCTTCATCAAACACGGCTATGGCCCTCAGGTTCATTATAAACGGACAGCACTGTTATATATGATACTGTATTTTGTAATATATTTCATAATTGGACCAATTAGAAGTTTCTTATTTTATAAATTTGAAAGAAAAGTTCTAATTATAAAATTGGAATTTTTCATTCAAAGTATTTTTTGCTGTAATTTCACTATCTTGAAATATTGCTCTAATATATTAACTGTGTAATTTTACATTATATAAATTTGCTAGAGTATTCTGCTATCATAATGTTTAAAATTTTTGAAGTTTTTGAAATTTGAAAATGAAATTTAATGTTTGTAAATACAATTGTTCATAACTACAGGGTTGTTCAAAAAGTAATTTCATTTTTTCATGAAAATGAACAACAATTTTTTTTATAGTACATAAATATTTTATTTAATTTTATATTGACCATTTTGGTCCAATACATTTTGCCATCTTTTTAGTAGTAGCATGATTCCATGCTCGTAGAATTTCTGATCTTTGCTTGCAAAAACTGAACAAAGTGATTTTTGACATCCGACCAAGTGTTTTGCCATCTAAAGAATTCTGTAAAGACCAGAATAAGTAGAGTGTTTTGCCATCTAAAGAATTCTGTAAAGACCAGAATAAATAATAATCGATGTTTTGCCATCTAAAGAGTTTTGTAAAGACCAGAATAAATAAATAATCAGAGGGTGCCAGATCTGGCAAATATGATGGGTGTGGTAGCATATCCCATCCAAGCTGTAACAGCTTCTGGCAAGTCATCAAACTTGTATGCTGGCATTGTCATGGTGAAACACTCGAAGCTGTAACAGCTTCTGGCGAGTCATCAAACTTGTATGAAGTCTGGCATTATCATGGTGAAACACTACACTTTTTGATTAATCAATTCTGACCTCTTCATTTTGATGAAATCATTTAATTTCTTCAATTGGTGGCAGTACACTTCTGAATTAATTGTGGAATTGTCTGGTAGAAGCTCAAAAATAATAATTCCCTTCAAATCCCATCAAACAAAAAGCACCGCTTTTTTTGATGAATATTGGTTTTGAAGAGATCATGGAGCAGAGGAGAAAAGCTGTTCTCTTCTGCTCCATGTTCACTTGCATTTAACATTGCTGTAAACAATCCATTTTTCATTGCCAGTTTTGATTCACTTCAGAAAGGGCTCATTTTCTTCACGTTTGAGCAGCAAATTACAGATGTCAATGCAATAGAGCAAATCTCTTTTTTTGAGAACATGTGGAACCCAAATAATCGAGCTTTGAAATGAAACCAAATTGTTTCAAATGATCATGAATTGTCAAATTCAAATAGCAATTTCTCATGTTGTTATTCAGAGGTTTATTTCAACTAATACCTTTATTTTGTCATCATCATCTTCAACTGACTTTCCAGTACATGGTGCATCTTTAATATCGAAACTGTCAAAAAATTTTGTAAACAGTTTTGGCACTGGCGTTTTGTTAACACATCTTCTCCATACACTTCACATAGCTGTATTCTTGCTTGAACAGCATTCTTACGCTTTAATAATAAAAACAGCAAAACATGCCAAAAATCTCCATTTTATTTTCCATTTTGATATGACAAAAAAAATTGCACAGAATCAAAAATAATATTTTTTATAAATAAACCTTCAGATGCCTGCTATCAAAATATATAATGACAATAGGATTTAGAATGAAGTTGGTTTATTAAAAATACAACTATCAACACTCATGGAAAAAACAAAATTGTTTTCCAAACAACCCAATAGAATATTTGTAATTCAAGGAGCTGTATTTATATTTTTCAGATTTGAAATTACATATAAGTGTTATTGATTATTCTTTCTTTACTTTTTGATCCTTTTCATTCTTAAATGGAATAAAAGGATATATAATTAATTTATTCAGTCTGATGTCTACCCATCAGCACAAAATGAGTAATTTTTATCCTATTTGGATAAAATTCACATCTAAATTAAAATTTATTGGAGAAGTAAACTTAATAATGATATCAATCATTTTCAGTATTTAGGTACAGGTAATCTTTGTGTAATACAATAGTTATGTTTTTATAAGTTCTAGTGTAATGCGAAACAGTGTTATGTATGATTAAAACCCAATATAAAAAGGGACATTATAAAGGCAAATGAAAATATATCATTTTTATTTTTTATAACTTTTGGAAACTTAATTTTTTACATAAAATAGTAATAATTGAACAAATATTTTATAAAATTGTGATATATGTGCACCAGATAATGTATGTTCATTTATTTTTATTTTTTCATTTCTACTAAGTATAATCAAATTAAAATATTTTCTATTGCAGAATATCTTCAACTTTCTGTTCTCTCTTCTTCAGATCTAGATTTTGTATATCTTTTACTCACTCTAAAAAATCAATAATCTAGATATTTTTGCTTTTGCATGATAATTTTTTGTAAATTTTATAATATAAAAGTTAAGCATTTTTAAAACCCCTTTTCTGAACTGTGCACTTCCTTTCAGTTGAAGATGTCATAAAATATCGGGATTTTTCAATAATTTTTTTTTGCATAATGGCTAGCAAGTTAACAGTAGGGATTCACAAAAAAGAATGGAAATGTTTAAAAATTACATCTAACATAATAGCAAAATTCCCCACAAACTCAAAAATATTATTATGTGCAATTTACCAAATTTCTCTAACAATATCAGAGTGAAACCATATTACAGAAGGACAGTGTTATACAGCAGAACACCTGTTAAGTACTTATTTTTTTCTCTGTTAATCAACAAACTTATCTGACAATGATCACTGAATGGGTGTTTCCAGATCTGATGACAAAAAGCTATAGCCAACACAGTTTTGTTTCAATAGGATGGAGCATCAGTGCATTACACTCCGAGATCCACAGGTGCCTGCACCAAAATTTCCCAAATTGCTGGATTGGACATAGGTCAGTACAATCTCCAATTCCATTGCCTTAGCCTCCAAGAAGTCTTGATATCAGCATATCTAATAATGCACTTTGAGGATTTGTGAAAGATGATATACAGGAAAATTCAATACACCAACAACAAGCCGTTGCAAGATATATTTTGTGCAGTCTTTCAGAAAGTCACCCTTGATATGCTGTTATAGATGAACAATTAAATACGGAGACACATAACTTTATGCTATGAACATAGAGGAAGTTGCACAGACATTTTGGAACTATAGGAGGTAAATTGTACAATATCATATAATTTTAAAGCCTGTGGACTTTCTGCCTACCTTGTATAGCTAAATCAGAACAGTATTGATGATAATACTACTGAATATTTAATAGATTTTTATGACATTCAACATATAAATTATGTTATTGATGATGATTTTGATCTTATATTTTAATCCTTTAACTTTGCTTATTCCAAAATAAAAAACACATTTGGAAGGTAGGGAAGGAATTAATTTTTTCTGGAACTGCTTGCTTTTTGTCTGTTATGGCTTGATGTGCTTCTGCTGTCCAAGGTTTATATCAAACCGCATTTAGACAGCGTTCAGATAAATTGCGAATTTAAAAGTATTGCAAAGATGTTGACTATGTTGAATCTAACAGAACAGTAGCTAAACTTCAGCTGTTATTACTGTTCCTATGTGCCCTGTCGTTTGAAAATTATTATCTTGGGCTCTATCAATGAAGTCATAAAATGGCAGAAGTTTGAAGTGAAGAATGTTTTAAGTTACACTTAAAACGTTTAACATATTCTTTAAATTATATTTCATTCAATAATAACCTGATAACAACTTAAACAAATATGTAGGATTCTACAAACTACGAAAATTTAACAAATGCACAAGGCAATGTAGCATAGATTCTAAACCTGGCTAATGGCTGGTCTAGAAATATACTTTAGAAACCAGTTTTCTAGTCTGTTAAGATGCTGTTAACCATGTCTGTTAAGATGCTTTATTTATGCAATGCAAATTTTATAAAGCTGTGGTTCCGACCACGGCTAAAGTCTAGAATGATCCATAGTGAACCAATAATTTCTTATTCAACATTTTAACTTTATCCACTTATATATCCAGTTGTTTAATAAATAGTTCTTGTTTTATTTATTCTATAAAGTGCAGAAGGTTTTATCTTTCAGTTCAAAAAACAAATGCATAATTGTACTAATCTTAATTTTGGTACAACTTTTGGTACAAATTTTGATATTAGCATAACCATACTTGTTTTAATACTGACTTACCAGATATTAATTTTTTATATGAAATAATTTATAAATACTAAGGTTAGGCTTTTATGTAAATAATCAAAAAATAAAAAAATAAAAATTTAATATATTTAATTTATGAATTGAATTTATTATTTTCATTCAAATTATTCTTGCATATAAAAACAATATAAATTTAAAATACAGGCACTTTTAGAGTTACAAACATTTGCGCACACAAAATTTCATATTCAAATTTCAAAAATATTTAAAAATTCAAAGAATTTTAAACAGTATGAGAGCAGAATGCTCTAGAAATCAACAAAATATAAAATTGCATAGTTAATTAACATTATAAGAACATCTGCAAAAACCAGCTCACACCTCGACGGGACGCTAGAAAAATAAACAGGAGAGAGTGAGAAAGCAAGATAGTTTAGAAGCTACTGGACGCAGTGGATTTCCCTGTGTCTTATTTTAAAATTACAATATGTATAATTGTTACAAACATATTAACAACAATATTTCAATATGGCATCAATTACATCAAAAAATCCCTACTTTATATAATTGGAACTTTATATTCAAATCTGTGAAATAAGAAACTTCTAATTGGTCCAGTTATAAAATATATTACAAAAAATACAGTATATAAAGTTATTTCAGTATTTTTGAAGGTAAAATAATAATAATATTTGAGTTACAAACAAAACTTACATATGAATTAAATTTGTAAGCTGAGGAGTGAATATTTAGAATAGAAAATTTTATTATATAAAATCAATTTAAAAATTTTGGAAGAGTTGCAGATCAGTAGCCTGTTTGGTGTGCCACATATCAGTACCTTGATATCTGTATAACAAACATGGAAGCATTATTATTAAATATTTAAAATGGTGATTCCACTGGAAAAAGCTATGTTAATGGGGTGATTTTTTATTCAATATTTTCCTTATGTTTTTCAGATAAGAATCAAAATTAATAATTTTTTACTAGTTACATTTTTTCTCAAGAGAGGAACATTTTCAATCATCAAATTATTCAGTATCCAAGAAACAATTCTTAAAATATCTATAAATTATAACATTTTATCCCCCTTTTTATTATATCTTTAATACAGAGATCCACAATTTATAATGGTCTAACTTACAACAATTCATATTTATGATGAAAATTCATACTTACAATTGCTGCCACAGAAGATTTTGCAATAATAGTGTCCAGATAGTACATGGTAAAGTAGTTTTTGCTCACAATCTGAAGAATTTGGTTTTGATTTGAAGTTCCAACACCTCCAGATTTTATTGATAGAGTCCATGCCTGGTTCACATGAACCTCACCCTTCTGACAGCCACTCTCACTACAGGTATTTATTATCTGTGGTAGTCAGCTGGATAAAATACAGATAATCCTTAACTTATGACAAGATTTAGTTTGAATTGGCATCAGAAGTTGAAGTGGTCATAAGTCAGAAATATCCTAAATTCGTGAATTGTCACAACCAATATTTATTATTACACTATACATTACTGTAATAAGATTAATGAACACAAAACTACAGAAACAAACATAAAAAGAATGTTTCTTGTAGATCAAAACATTGCACTTGGATATGCATAGATTTGAATTGCACTGATCAGTTACAGAATTTACTGATTACATTACTGTCATAAATACGAGTGATCATAAATCAATGACATCTAAGTCGAGAACTGACTTGCTATCTGATCCAGATTCAATTGCAGATCTACAATGATACTGGAATAGTCCTGCTGCTTAATAACTAATTTAGTAGAAAGCAGTATAAAAAGACACAGAGAAAGAAAGAATAAATGATAGCTACACTAATGCATGATGCTTTTTCAGTCAGCTATTTTAGTTCAAGAATATTTCCTGAAATGTCTGCAATGAAATTGCATGTTATAAATGAATTCACTATAAAAAGAAAGCATTTAAACAAAATTCCTTAATTGAATATTTCAGAAAAAAGTTGAAAAAGACTATTATTTATCAAAATTTATAGCTTATTGAAGTGATGATAAAAAAAATCTGATTCAATAATTTTTATAGCCAATGTAAGAAAAGCAATTTTTCTTTTCCTCTGCTACTAATTAAACTTCTGAAATAGCCAAACTTTTTCACTTAATGTATATAACACCAATTAAAATTTCATTTTTGTCATAGCTGAATCTGATTTTAACAAAAATATTTTTTCCTTCTAGAAGTATTCCCTGCCTTATGTATATCTGACCTCCATAAATCCAGAGGATCATGTGTGATAAAAATGACCAAAATTGATTCCCTCATTATGCAGTAATAATGACGCAATTTTGATCATTTTTAGCATAGAGATAACAAACTTATGGCATGCTGAAAAAAGTTTTGGCACAAAACTTGAAACTGTTATATTTTTTTTCAATTAAATTACATTCTGATCAGCACACAAAGAATAGTTTATATAGCAATTTAGCCAATTTTGGCATGTATCCTTAAAAAAGTTTATTACTACTGCTCTAGTGACTCCCAATAATATGCATAAATTTCATTCAAATTGGATACCATATACATAATATATTGTTTTGATCAATATTCAGTCATATCAGTAGGGGACATTTATCATTTTCAATATGACATTCTCTAGAGCAGGTTTAACAAAACATTATTTTTGAAACAAATGAAAAAATAGATAAATAAATAAATTCAAATTTGTATTGAAAAATAAATAAATCAGCAAAAGGATCATAAATACAGCACATATATCCATGTACCTAGAAATTTTCTGCTGTAGCTGTTTTAAAGACAAATATCAATCTCATTTAATAACTGAAAATAATTGCAAGTAGCGATATCTTCAATGATACTCCAATTTGAGAGAATTTGTGCTGACAAAAGTCCACCCATCACATTAATTAAATACAGCAATACCTCGCATAGTCCAGGCTTCACTATAGTCTGGATTGTAATTGTTAATAAAAAATTTTTAATTTATTTTTTTAGAATAAATACGATATGTAAGTGTGCTTACTACTTATATATGATTCGAATAGCCACTATTTGACAAGCTAAGACATGCAGGTGGCTGCTCCATATTGCCAAATTTATCTTAACAACGTTTGTTAAGATAAATTCAGTTCAATGCTACAGAGAGATGTATGAAGAATGGAAACAAAAGAAACTCATGCAGACATCAATTTTGCGTTTTTTTGATAAAAAAGATCTGAGTTAAAATTTTTTGTTCATTTATTTACAATAAAAACTTTAATTTCCATTCATCTTGTTTTATTAATCATTAATTTTTCATGAACTGCGCCTTTTCAAGAAGGAAGTAACTTGTGAACAACCAAAACAATCGGAAACTTGGAAACAACCAATTCAACAAGACTCGAAGTGTCTGGCGATGGCCAGATACTTTGAGTCTTGTTGAACTGTTCAGTCCATGGTTCAGTCTTATGCAGAGTGTTGCTCTGTGTTCAGAATGGTGCTAAGCAACAGACTTGGAGAAAGCAAATGCGTTCACCTACTGAGCAATCCCTCTTTATCTGTTCATCTTTGTGGGCTCGGACCCACTTTCTGCCCCTTTCTAATGTCTATTATAAATCTTTTATAAAGATTTTAATGTTTAATGCATAAAGAAATAATTATTAATGTAAGAATTTATGATTTAAAAAAAAAAATCATATGAGCAAATCGAAAATTTCTTGGAACCAATTATAATTTTTGCCATATATTATGTACCTCGAACAGTCCAGTTTCAATTAGTCCGGTAAGAAACAGGAACCAATTAACCGGACTATGCGAAGTATTGCTATATACATGTTTAATACAACATAATTCTATTTTTCATTTTTTTTGTAAGATTTGTTTAATTGTATTAAAAATTATTGCACCATAATAAATATATATATTTTTTATGTATAAGAACTTTATTTATATAAAATATGGTATATTGTTTTGTAGTATTAAATTGTAAATAGAAAGTATTTATATAATTAAACTCTAATGAAAATGAGGGGTATATCAATTTTTTATGAAAAAAGATCGGCACAGACACAAAGTTTGAAAACCACTGTCCTTGAAGGTTTCAATATTACATATATAAGGTGATTCAAACAATTGTGCCAAAATTTATATACTTGCACAGGATAAAATTTTGAATAAAAATAAATCTAGTTGCATTTTTTGATTTGAAGCTCCATTTAAAAGATATAATGCATGAAAGTTTTGTGATGCCATTTCAGTTTTGATACATGAGACAAGAAACAAGAAAAAACTAAGTACTGAAATTAAGTTTATTGCTTAAATTAACAAAATTGTAAAGTAACACAACTTTAATAATATTACATGAAATGATTGAAATGGTTCCCTTGAATAGTAATGCAGGCTATGCAATGTCTTCTCATAGACTGGCAGACATTTTTGAAAACTCCAGGGATATTTCTAATTTATTAAAAATCTTCCACAATGCAGTCTCATAAAAACTTCAGCATTAGCAACTGGGGTAGCATACATTTGAGCCTTGAGATATTCCCACAGTACTACTAGAACATTCTGCTGCTTACTATTTCCACTGGTGCAAATGAATGCTGTGTTTGTAAAACAATTATGTTTCATTTAAATAATCGGTTGCTAATTTAATAAACAATCTGTTCTCAATGCTCTAAATTTTTTAGGATAGTTTTTAAGTAGTTAAAATTTTTAGATGCTTTTAAAAATGCAAATAAATATTTTAAAATATTTTTTGTGTGAAATCAGAAGAGAGGTCACAAAACTTTCACATTATATATGTTTTAAACAGTTTACGGAAAATTCGCCCCCTGCATTTCGCCTCCAACATTTCGTGCCCAGGACATTTCGTCCCCGGAACATTTCGCCCCCTGTAGATAATGAATAGGCTACAAAATTGCAAACTGAAATCAGAAGAGAGGTCACAAAACTTTCACATATATGTTTTAAACAGTTTACGGAAAATTCGCCCCCTGCATTTCGCCTCCAACATTTCGTGCCCAGGACATTTCGTCCCCGGAACATTTCGCCCCCTGTAGATAATGAATAGGCTACAAAATTGCAAATATAGTCAACTCTCGATATCTGGAATTTTTATTGAAATCCCAGCCCCTTTAGTGGATATTCGATGTTAATGGTCTGCGACTGTTTACAAATTAAACCTAATTAATTAGCAAAAATTAAAAAAGTGAAATCTCGCTTAATTTTCATTTAAATTTTTTGATAATTTTACAATTAAATATGTTTTTATTGTCTTTCTAAAGATGTAAAAAATTTTTCCGAATTTTATTTCTTTCATAACTTTTCGTTCATTATATGAGATCGGAGAAATCACGATTTTCTATATGAAATCTTAGCCATCCAACGAAATGTTTGATATTTTTTGATAGTGGCAAGTCATAAATAAAATAAGGTACGAATGAAGAAAATTAGATAATATTTAAAAAAAATTATCGATAAAACACTCAGTACAGTGTGTAAGTAGTTCAGTCAAATAAATTTATATTTTATTATTTAAACTTTTTTGAGAATTTATTCAATTTTATAAATTTCTAATATCGGTTTTCGCTATTTAAGTGTAATGCTTTCCGTTTTTTTTTTTGTCGGTTACACATTAATTATTGATCAATTGGCCTAATTTGATATATTTATTTTAGGAAAGAGTAAAAGACCTGAGCTCAGGCCAGACTCTGCATTTGCAGAGTTGTTAGAACCATTAGGTTAAATTTAATCTAATTTATAAGTGATAATTTTTTGAAAATATCATTTGCAAGCGGCTTACTCAAAGGATTGGTTTATTATATGGACAACCTAAAATCGTTGATTCGTTACATTTTAACGAATTGAGGTCTGTAGCCAACAATAGTTCGGTTTTTAGTTTATCTCCTAACTTAAAATGCAGAAAGAACTAATGCATATCAAAAGAATAGTTGAACTTTTTCAAAACTGATTGCCTTAGAGGTATTGCATACAAATTCAAGTTTTAAACAATAATAATGAGCATTTATTATATTAAAATAAAATAAATTAGAATCATTAAAAAATTTGTGTATTATTTGCAATTTTGTAGCCTATTCATTATTTACAAGGGAGGCGAAATGTGCTGGGGGCAAATTGTCGGAGGCGAATTTTCCAGACCCCGTTTTAAACAGAACCTCAAATCAAAAAATGTGACTAGACTTTTTACTCAGAATTTTATCCTCTACAATCCTGTAAATTTTGGCACAACATTTTTTTAATCATCCTATATATTTCATTCAAATTGGATATTTATCAAGAGATTTTTTTTCTTTATTTTCAGGCAATATGTTTATTTGTATTGAACTGATATTAAATCAATATCAAATCATTTTCAATAAGCTTGGCCCTCTAGTATGATCTAATAATATTTATCATCTGATTTGAATAACATTCATATAAGTGCACTATTATGCTGACAGATGGACAGACAGACAAACAAACCTAATTCATATACCCTTTTATTCCATTTAGGTATAGAAAGGATCAAAAATTTATTATAAAATAATGAATAACAATAAAAATCAAGTGTTTATAAACATTCTTTAAAAATTTTATTTTTTCATATACTGCATATTGTGCAAAACTCATAAAACATTATTTGCAGTAAAAATAAAGCTTTCATAAATTTAATATGTTAACCAGCTGTGGTGAAGTGAAAGCCAATCAAAAGTGGTGAACAGCAAATTAATGTGCAGAATAATTAACTATTAAGGTGAAAGTTTCATTATTTTGTTAAAATAAATCTTCTGAATGTATGAAACCTTATTTTTTGGGAAAGCATTTATTTTCTAATGCAAAAAAACTATCACTATTTTTACTATAATTTATCAATTTTTAATATGATAACTCATTATCAAAATTATATAAACAAACTGAGTATCATATTACATTCAACAGTAAATATTTTTTCAAAATCAAAACAAACATACCTCCTATTTCATTTTATAAACAGACAGGTTGATTTTATTACCAGAGTAGTCTAGGTCATTAAGTAGTAGTGAGCGAGTGAATGTGGCATGCAAACAAGGGCAATAAAACATGATAGTGGGGAATGTGAAATAGAATTCTTCAATTCAAAGAATTCTAAATTGCATATTATATAAAATTTTATTTCATATTCGAATTTTTTTTTATATTCTCTGATATATATTTACTTGTTTTTATTGTAGCAGTTTCTTTCCAAAAAAATATATTTATTTTTTTACAAATTTTTTTAATTGGATGCATAAAATGCAAATAATGATGATAAACAGAATCAAAGATTCTTGCTGTCTTAATAATTAATGATAAAGAGTTCTTGTTTTTTCTTAAAAAGAAAGGTTGAAATTTTAATAACTACTATATACTGCAATAATGGGATCAGAATTTGTGATGTGTGCATACATCATTTCTGGTGATAATATAATATTGATTTCTTAAGTATTGTTTATTATTTTATCTTCTAATATTTATTTTGTAATTGTAACATTATTTGTTAAGCCATTTCAGTCTACGTTTTTGAAAATGTTTCAAAATTTTTTAGTATATATATAAAATAAGGTGATTGCTGCATGCCAGAATATCAATCAATATTTAAAATGAAATGGCTTAAATAAAATCCAAAATCAAATAAACAATATATTAAACTATCTAAGAATGAAAAATTTATCAAAAGTTTTCCTATGTAAATATAATTAAAAATTTAAAAGTTTGTTTATACATGCTACAAAGCTATGCAAAAGTGGCAACTGCAGCTCCACAAAGCTAAAAGCTATTTTTAGAAATGATTAATTATCAAAACAAGCATTTTGATTATCAAGTGATAAAGTGTAGAATTTCAAATGTTGAGATTTTTTCTCACATCTTTTATGATTCATTATGAAATTTTATGAATGCATCAGAAAGGACCTAGTGATTTAGGAAAATTCTAATTTTTCCATATTTTATTAAAATTTCTGATATCAATTTTTTTTTTCATTCAGGAGAAAAATCTTACTTTTTGGGATTTATTAAATATATTTTTAATATAAAATATTGTATGCTATATAATTTTTAAAAATATCATAACTGTATAAAAAACTTCCATTCATCAATTTTTCTTTCTCCCACAAATATGCATATAGCTTAATGCCAGAAACTAAATAATAAAACTTAATTTAATAACTACAGATGTAGTTATTAAATTTATGAAATGCAGTGAATGTAATGAAATTTGCATATTGCAATAAAAGTTTCAGAAATGATAAATTTACTATGCCATAGCAATGGCAATATAAACAAAACAATAAAATATCAAATAACTGCCTAAATTCTTATTGCTCTTTGATTCTGATTAGTTACTGCTAATTAAGTAACAGACTGCTATCAATGCAGAATAAGAATAACAGCAAAAAACACATCTTTGCCATCTTAGAATAACAACATAAAATAATATTTCTCCAAAAATAAATAAGACTAATAAAAAATATTAGGTAACTTTGAATAATCTTAAAATTATTAATTAGCAACTAAAAGATAAATTAGATACAAGTTTAACTTCAAGATCTGATCAAAGAAAACAGGAGGAGGGGAAAAAAGAAAATTCTTAGAGATTAGCATAGAGTTCTAGTCCTCTTTAGCCCTCTTCTATTTGTGTCCATTGTTCAATTAATACAACTCTTTCTCCTTATGTTTTTCTAATTTTATTCAATAAAGAAACTAAAGAATATAGTAGTAAAGATAGGGAAATTCTCTCTTATAGATATGAACAATCCGTCCACTAACTCCTCTATAGTTATTTATGTATGAAAAGTTTTAAAATGTTTTGAAATATGATAATTAATTGCTTTCAATTAACTAGTTCAGATTAAATAAAAAAATAAATAAAACATAATTACTTATGTGAAAATGGTTGTAATTTTGTCAGATAGAATATTTACACAAAGAAAATGCCAATAATTATTAATTATTCACTTTATTAAATGAATTAATTTTATAATTAATTTTTAATTAGTGGAATCTGTCAGACTCTACATCACCATCTATGAATATGGAAGTTGAGCAATATGAATAGTTAACACACTGCTACCTGGCAGGGATACAGTAGGATCAAATTTAGATCATTGCAATGGACTGAGGCTTTACAATGGCTACGTTCAGCAGACTCAATTGTTCTAAGTGAGCAGATGAGTTGTAGCGGTAGCGGTTGGTACATCTGCTGAACGCAAATAGTAACAGGGGGCGCGATTATTGAAAGAAAACGAAGCCAGCTATAAACACCATTAAATACGTATACTTTATATATTATCATTTGTTCCTTTGGATTAATAAATCCATGGGCGCAGCCATCTTGAAATAACTCAACATGTTGGATAGTAGCGTAAATGAAAATCCGCTACCAAACGTGACGTCACTCACTCAATAAGTTCCGATAGTCCGCTACCTTGAAGACGCGTTCAGCAGAAAAAATCTCAACTGTTCCACAACAGTTGAATCTGCTGAACGCAGCCAATGTTTTTTGATGTGCTTGTTGTTTTACATAAATTATTCTGGTTACTTTTTGGTTGAAGAAAAATTCTTGGTTTCTAATCTTAAAAATCAATGAGAATTTATTTCATGTAACGGAACAGAAATGAATCTTTTACTGTATTTCATGAATTTGTAATTATCAAAAAAGCAGATAGCAATTATTCTATAATATTGTAACAGTAAAAAATGAATTTCATATTTAAAAATTTTTAAATATTTTATTATATGTAATCATATTTTAATAGGAATATAATAAATCCTATATAATAAATTACCGAGTGTGCAAGCCTCGTAAAGAGCCCAAATTCATCGGCTTGCCTCTCTTCTCACCCGAATGCGCTAGCCTGGTAAAGAGCCCAAATTCATCGGCTTGCTCTGCCAGTCTTCTCCAAATCTCCAATTCATTTGCTGATCCTTCACAACTAACTATTGAACAGCTAAACAACTAAAAATTTTTATTGTTACTCTTCTACATCTTCCGCTAATGGCCTGTCACATTTTCTATTGACAGGAACCTTTAATCTTTCCTAAACTCTCCTATTCTTTTTCTAACTTCCTCATTTCATTTTTCATAGACCAAACCACAAGTAGTGCCTTCTTTATCTTTTAAATAAATAAATAAATAAACTATTGAACAGCACAAAAAAGTGATTCAATAATATGTCTGTTAATTCATTTGTGTTTCTTTTGCTATAATATATCGAAGGTCAGACATCTCTTTGAATTCATCACGGTTTCTTTTCCAGCTCAGTTTCTTTCAACCAGTAATAACTGGTCGTGCAGCGCAATTTCTCTCGGGACATTGGCTCTGGAACTGGTTAGCTTCTCATTGACAATAGCAGTAACAATCTCTGTTGCTGTTGTGGCGTCTTGGAAGACTAAAATCATGTTGATCTACAAATGCATTAAATATGAGAGTCTCCGGCTTCAGTTTGAACTAATCTGTACGTTTCTGGGCCTACAGTGGTCTTATGAAAAGCATAAGTTTATTCTTCATAACAAATGTTTTAATATCTTGACTATGATTATGAATAATTTCACTTTTTAATTGGTCGGTTTACGTTCTAATGTCTTTTAGACTTTTACCGTTAATTTCGTTTTCTGATTTTTATGAGGAATTGAGCCCTAGATTTTATTTTTGGCCGTTTGTTTTATTTTGTTCTTTCCTTCATGTTTTCTTTTCAGCATGACTCAACATGTGCTCAACTTGTATTTTAACATATTCTTTTTGAATAAAATCCAGCAGAGCTCAACGAAACAAGACAAATCAGACAGAAGTATCCGGACGATGGATTGCAAGTTAGCTACCCATCAAAGAGTGAACTCCAATAGATAAGTAGATAGATAGATATAATTTGATATCAATTTCTTCGAATCCTGTATTTATTTTCTATTAGTAAGGAAAATCAACAAGAGTTAAATTCTTTTCAATTTATAATGAATTGTGTTGAATTGACATCGCTATAATAACTTCAAATGTTAATGTAATTATTGTCGGATATCAATCGTATTTTCGCATTTTTTGATTATTGTATGCGATTTAAATTTCTGAAAATAAATTATCTATACGTTATATTTAAATTTATTTATAGACTTTCTTGCTCTGTTATCGATAAATGTGTACACAATAGAAAATATACAATATAGCAGAACACATTGTGCGTGACGATTCATTAGTCAACAACAACACAAACGGGAAAGTTTATCATTGATTTCTAGTTTTTCAATTATAGAAATAATGAAAAGCTACAGATTTCAAAACAGTGAATGCAAATCTACGAAAGCAAAAAGCTACTTTATCATGCAGTTAGAAATCCTTATTTTCCTTTTGCTCTGTTACTACTACCTTGCCTTATTGCCAAAGGACTTACTGTTTCCAATTTAGTGATATCGTTTATTGAAAGAAGTGGAGGGTCTATTCATAGGTTTAACTGTTTGAAGAATGACGGAAAAGTGAAAAGAATATAGAAAAGCTGAAGAAACAAACGCGAAGGTTTATCATTGATTTCTAGTTTTTCAATTATAGAAATGATGAAAAGCTACAGATTTCAAAGCAGTGAATGCAGATCTACAAAAGCAAAAAGCTACTTTATCATGCAGTTAGAAGTCCTTATTTTCCTTTAGCTCTGTAAGTACTACCTTGCCTTATTGCCAAACAACTTATTGTTTCCAACTTAGTGATATCGTTTATTGAAAGAAGTGGAGGGTCTACTCATAGGTTTAACTGTTTGAAGAATGACGGAAAAGTGAAAAGAATATAGAAAAGCTGAAAAAAGGACAGAGAGGATCCTGCCAGAAGAAATGTGGCAGGTCATTAGAGGAAAGAAGAAAGAACCCTTTAGTCGCCTCTTACGACATGCGGTTGAGACGGTGGGTGTATTCTGGTCCCCACCCACAGGGAATCAAGATTAACGATAATAACATTATATGTAACATATAACAGTAATTGTCGCAATTCTGAATATTAGAGATAAACTGTTTAAAAAATGCTAGAAGAAAATGTATTCGCTTAAGTTTCACACACGAAATAGAGATATAAAGTGAATAATTTAATATGAAGTATTTTTCCGGGACTTTTCATAATATGAAACAATTTATCAATATTTTTCAATAGTGTGTGTGCCGTCGGGGAATTTCTACAGAAAGAACAATAGAAGGAAGAAGATACGTTATGATAACAAATAAAAGTACTGCCTTTCGTTTTTAAACTTAGGATAGAGAATTTTCTTGTTTCAAATAAATATTTGTCAGCTATAGATACGCTAGTATTCTATATAATAATTCATATTAATAATTACAGCTATGCAAATTATTAGATCAAAAGATTGTCGGAAAAAAAATAATCGCTTTGAAAAGCAATAGAAAGTTCTATTCATAACTATTTTAAAATAAAATAAAAAACCTATTATATGATCAATCAATAATAATAATATTCCAGAAATGGATCCATATTAGAAAAACAATTTAATTAATATACAATGTATATATTTTAATCCATAATACAGAAGGATGGAATATTTATATTGGTCTAGTAATTAAAACACAAAATTTACTTTTAATAAAAAATTATTAGATTCATGAAACAAATTATATTTTGTGTTTATCACGGAAAACTTCTCTATTTTAAAATATTTTTCTAGTACTATTTCCATTCCTTGTTTATCTCTTTCAACATCAACTCGAGAAAGATTGAAAAAATCGAAGTCAACAAGTAGTACAAATTATTCAACACATTCAAAGATAGTAAAAAGTAGGACAAGGCTTTACCTAATTAAATTTGAAAAACACCTTTCTATTTATTTGAAATGAAATGTTCATATCATCAAAGTCTTTATAATTATAATAATAAATTTTTTAAATAAAGTATAAATATTACCAGTGCACGATTAATTGAGTGTTTACCGTTGCCCGGGACGTGGAGCCAGAAGATGGATTTTGGGAAAAATGTGTATGTGTGTTTTGTAATCGTGTTGTGATTACAGATTACGATTCGTCTATCACTAATCTCGGCCATTGGGCGTATTAAATACCACTTGTCTAAAATTAATTTTGGCCAGTGCGCCGATCAGTTAAAACTCGTGTAAAACTAACCACAGCCAGAAGGACGATCAATTAAAGACACTTCTAACGCTAATTCTGGCTAGTGGGCCGATTATCTACGATTCGTCCAAAAACTATTCACGGCCAGTGGGCCGATCAATTCTAACTTGTCTAAAACTAATCACTACCCTTCTAACAGTAAATGAACCGTTTAACACTTATTCATTAAGATACTTGTATTTTCTCCACATAGTTGTACAATGCAGATCTAACGGTCATGGGCAGTATACCGTTGAAAACTTCATCAACTCTGTCCTGACTCTGTCCTGTTTAGAAGCTAAATCAAAAGATTATGAGAGATTCATAATGAAAAATACACTCGATATATCGTACATCTCTAATGTTAATACGGTTTCCAAAGAAGTTTTACCATAATTGATTTCCATTGCTTTGAATATAATTTGTTTGAACATTCGAAAATATCGCTGAAAGACGTTTACATTTAAGCAAAATTCAGATGCAATCAAATAATCATGTTATGAAACAGTGCTTTAATGAACCATAAATAAGTGAAATATTAAGAAAATTTAAACTAAATAACGCTTTTTAAATTAACGTATATGATAATATATCCGATTTTACAGTTTATAAAATATTACACTATATTCTGATTCTATTAAACTAAAAATATTGAATTTTTTGCAATTTAGAGTTAAAATAATTTGGAAAACGAATCAATTTAAATTACTCACGTAACATGCTTTGAGAAACGTATTTTGTAATCGTGTTGTGATTACAAATTACACTCGTCTATCACTCATACTCATAAAGATTCTTAAATTTATGAAGACGGATCTGATATCTTCACACCTCTTGTATACTTTCTGCCAAATTCTGCTTTGGTCTGGCAATCATGCTAATGCTAATGTTAAGTTATGCATTTTTACCATTTTTGCCAAATTCCGCTTTGGTCTGGCAATCATGCTAATGCTAATGTTAAGTTGTGCGTTTTTACCATTTTATATTTATGTGAGTAATTCTTTCATATTGTTCGGAATCGGCTGACGTAGGTTATCTAGGGGAGCAAGACACTTTTCTTGTAAAGCTCATTTTTACCATTTTATATTTGTGTGAGCAATTCTTTCATGTTGTTCGGAATCGGCTGACGTAGGTTATCTAGGGGAGCAAGACACTTTTCTTGTAAAGTTCTCCCACTCTGCCAGTTCCTTCTTCTCAGTGCTAATGTGCAAGGAAACTGCTCAATTTGGTTCCGAATAATTCACCTGAATAGCTCTGATTTCCATATATTTTTCAAGTCTTCAATAGAATCTATAAAAGGTATAAATATAAACATCCTAACTCTCTGAGAGAGGCGATGAAATTTAGCAGAAATTTTAATGTTTAACTCACAGTAATAAGTGAATTAAAAAACTTTGTGTTGTAAAAATTACGTAATTTAATTTTGAATATTTTGCCTGTTATTTCTCTAAATTTGTATTGCAATTATGTGTGCTGAAAAGTAAAAATTACGTAATTTTGAATATTTTGCCTGTTATTTCTCTAAATTTGTATTGCAATTATGTGTGCTGAAACTCGAATGCGCAAGCCTCTTAAAGAGCCCAAATTTATAGTATTGCCTTTCTTCTCACCCGATTGCGCAAGCCTCGTAAAGAATCCAAATTCATCGGCTTGATTCTCTCCTCACCCGAATGCGCAAGCCTCGTAATTCAAATGGTTCTGTAGCCTACTTATCGAAATTATAATAGTAAATCGAATTAACTCTTGTTTTAAGTGAATACAGTACCCTTCTACCAGGTGTTTTTTTTTATCAGAAAATCGAACATAATAATAAAATCTATATTTTAAACTACTTACCAGAGCTCTCTGACTATAAAACTACGAAGATTTCATATATTCGACGACTAAATTTCTATTTCTTTGTAGAGAAACCTGAATTTTCCACCAACAATTGGCTTCCATTATAAATAATCCAACAATGTATTCTTTCTCTGACTATAAAACTATGAAAATTTCATATATTCGACGACTAAATTTCTATTTCTGTGTATAGAAACCTGAATTTTCCACCAACAATTGGCTTCCATTATAAATAATCCAACAATGTATTCTCTTAAATATTGTTATCATTATTCATTGAATTTTTTTTAATTTATAAAATTTTATTACTTTTTAATTAACGATCACTCGATACTTCTAAATTAATCGTATTCTTATTTAAAATTATATATTCTAAATTCATTTCTTCATTAATTTTTATCTCACTGTATTTTCTGAAATTTCTTCTTTCGCTATGGGTTTTAGCGATGCAAATTTCAAGTAAATTTATTTATTATTTCTGGATTAATATCATATAATAATATGGAATAAAAGAAAAGCCAAGATTTCGTGATTATTAGTGATTTGTTACTATAAGGAAAGCTATCTAGCTATTAATGTTACTAGTTTTATTTTTAATATGGCAGAGCGAGTAGGAATTCATAAGCAAATTTATTTATTATTTCTAGATTAATATCATATAATAATATTGAATAAAAGAAAAGCCAAGATTTCGTCAGTAATAGTAATTTGTTCCTATATGGAAAACTATCTAGCTATTAATGTTACTAGTTTTATTTTTAATATGGCAGAGCGAGTAGGAATTCAATGTTTTCATAAATGAAGGTAGTCTGAGTCATCCATATTTAAGTTTCTATATTTTGAAAATTAGACTTACTTTTATCTGATAAGATATTTCTTATTCTCTCGCCGAATCTTGATTATTCTTACAATGATCTTCCCGTTCTAATCAGTCAACAATCAATAATGAGTTGTTTCGTAATAATGTGTTAATAACTATTGATTAGAATTCTTTTAACTTCAAATTTTTGATTTAATATTTTTTTTTTAAATTCAAAAAGTGTGATCTTCATACTTTTAATATAAACTAGTAAATCCGTTGCAGCTATGCCAGCAATAAAAGAATATGTTGGTTATCGATGAATGATTTTACAATTTAATGATTTCAAAATTGGATCTAATTATTAGGCAAAATTTCATTATTATTTAACGAAGTTTGTCTTATTTATTAAGAATATATTTTTTAATAAAAATTAATTACAGAATTTTCGAGATTATTGGAAAGAATAAATTACAAATTATCTGAAGCACTTACTAATGATTCTACAATATATAACTGACCATGAGAAAACAGATTTTTTTTCTAAATAAACGCCAATTGAATTTAAAGATTCGTCTTGAATCTTAATTATTGTAATTTCATATGCCGGTTTCACTGGGAAGTTCTTCGCCATTCAAATGGAAAATCATGATCACTTGATTTAAGAGTCATACTGGGAATTAAAGCATGTTTGCCAACTTGACTATCCCGTTTCGGAATTTTCAGTCCTACGGTTAATTATGGTGCAAAAAAACAAACTGGGATGATGTCCTGGCCCCTGTGAATCCTAGGCCGAGATCCAATCTGCTTTTGCCTTATTTCTTAGCAACATTAGAATTATTCTGCATTTTTTATCCAATTAATTAGGAATAAGTTAAGACGTTTTTATTGAATTTAATTAAATACTCCACTGAGACTATAACATTACGCCAGGAGCATTGAGAGACGTCGCCGGGCCCGGGGGAAAATTTACATGGGCTCCAAGTAATTTTCAAGTTATAAAGTCGGGCGATTTATTATCCCGTTTCGGAATTTTCTGTCCTACGGTTAATTATGGTGCAAAAAAACAAACTGGGATGATGTCCTGGCCCCTGTGAATCCTAGGCCGAGGAAATTTTACCGTATCATCCCTCTCCTCTGATCAGGCCTGCTTTTCGCTACTCGTTTGAAAGTGTATCTATCTGCCTTGGGGCACGCTTAATCTTTCTTGACGTCACTAGACATTCTATTCACTAGCAAATGACCATACAGTTTAGAAATAGAAAATTCAGTTGTTTTCTCGCGCGAAAATATGATGTGGCAACATGGCAGATCTAAAGCCATTCATATTATACGTCACTATGGATATAATTGTAATGCCCGCAAAAGTAGTACCAAACGAAAGGGAAAAACCTACAGGTTACAGTTTACAAAAAAATTGGAGGTGAAATCGGTACCTTTTTGGAAATATATTAATATATATGTACCTTTTTATATAACTATGGATATAATTGTAATGCCCGCAAAAGTAGTACCAAACAAAAGGGAAAAACCTACAGGTCATAGTTTATGAAAGAATTGGAGGTGAAATCGGTACCTTTTTGGAAATATATTAATATATATGTACCTTTTTATACGAATCTTTAATACAACGGAACCGATGACTGCGCATTTAATTACGTGTCGGTACAGTGAATTGTTAACTCTAGTAAATAATCATTAATATAGCAATCTACCTCGAATATATCATCGATCTGACTCCTGTTTCTTTTATGATCGTTGACTTATAGATTGATCTCTTTTGTTTGATACTACTGTATTTTTACCGGACTTTACAAAGTTAAAATTATTTCATCGCGCGGCTCGAAATCATCTTGCATGAAAATTATTTTGTGTATTTTTCGTGTCTATTACTCTTTTGTTGTTTTATTACTATTCTTTAGTCTAACCGATGATCAATCTACACATGCTTATTTGTTAGTCATACAAATGATCGTTGGCTATAGTAGCCATCACAAATGTTTTCACCAATACAACTGCCTAATTTTGTCACGTGATTATAGATTGACAAACATCTTGACCAATTGAAAAATCTCGTAGAAAAATTTAAAGATGAACGTATTGTGCAATTTCGATCACAGGCATGAGCTTGTCAACCGAGGCGAATGGATGAGGAGACGTTATTTTCACGCGGGAGAAACAGCTGTTTCCCCGCGTGAAAATAAAACTTTCATGCAAGATGCCGTGTCACAAATAGCGCATAAAAAATACAGATACATTAAAATGGAAGATATTTGTAAAATTTATCAAAATGCCTCCCTTTAAATTTGCCTCCCGGACAAATGTCTGGCTTACCGGCCCCTGACGCAAGTTATTTTGTGTATTTTTCGTGTCTATTACTGTTCTTTTGTTGTTTTATTACTATTCTTTAGTCTAACCGATGATCAATCTACACGTGCTAATTTGTTATTCGGAGAAATGATCGTTGGCGTATAGAGCCATCGCGAATGTTTTACCAATAGAACTTCCTAATTCTGACACTTAACTATAGATTGAAACATCTTGACCAATTGAAAAATCTCGTAGAAAAATTTAAGGATGAACATATTTTGGTATTTTCGATTTGCAGGATGAACTGTCAATAGAAATGGATGGATGAGGAGACGACTGTAATGGACTGATTGATGATCGATCAACTATTCACTCACTTCTATTGAATTTTCCTAAAATCATTTGATGAAACTATCCAGTGGTAAATGGCAGGTTAAAAAGAGAATATTCTGTTTAATATTCACGCGCGAGAAACAGCGTCAAGTCACAAACATCGCTGACCAAAAAATTAATACATTAAAATGGAAGATGTTTGTAAAATTTATTGATTTTTGTGTTATATTAGTTACTATATATCCTCCTTATGTGCAAATTAATGCATAATTATCGTCTGAAAGATAAGAACTAACTGAACCTATCAGAAAGCCTAAATTTCAGCGGACACATCGCGCCATCTATCGAATAAGTTATAAAATTATGGAATATTTGAATTTTTTAATATTTTTTTAGAACGGGTAATTTAAAAAATATATTTAATAGTCATAAACTCTAAGTTCAGCTCATAGAAACTCAAAGCTAAAGGATTTATAAAATTTCATTGTATAGTCTTCGACCTATTTCAGTCTAAACTTGTACGTGACACCAATGAGGATAAACTAATTAATATATAGATTGTTTTTTATTAGAAATTAACTATAAAAGAAAACAATTAAAACAGGAAGGGCATGTGAAATTTTTAAGTGTGTATATGTCTAGAATAGAAGCCCAATTTTAATATTTAAATATATTACTGCATGACTTTCAATTTATGAAAAATAGAATTATTTTTTAAATATCAATCAAGTTTCAATAACTCTTTTCATTATGTTAAATATTAAGGACCAGGGTTACATAAAGTTCAGTATAAATCACCGAAATCAGTGGTAAGTTAGCCTTTAGGTAAAAAATGGGATTCAACGGGTACATTCCCCTCTTGAAAATCCTGAGTTGTGGATATCTGTATTGAATATGGATTCAAAAGGGCGAAAGGGTTATATCTGGTCAACAATATCAAAATAATTTGCATTTTATATATAAACACTGACATGATTCAGTAAAAAATGCATCATAAATCTGTATAGCTGTCGCCATTCTTCAGCATGACTGTTTCCGTCACGGATTTGTCCAATTTATAAATCAGTTCCTATTTGGTTCGCTAAGTCATATTGATTTAAAGCAATTAATAAACAAAGTGTGGAACCTGAGGACAGTACTGAACAAGCTTCAGGCCTAAAGGCGATATGAGTAAGGACAGCTAATGAGACCTTTGACTACAATGACACAGAAACTACGGTTTAAATAACTAATAACTTCCATTAATAGAGAGAAATTTTGTACATGTCAAAGTGATCCGACAATCCGTTCAGAGAGGATTAATATCTGATGAAGCAAAATAAAATAAAATCGTCCTTTCTACGAACGAGATGAACATCGTTGAATTTGACTTTCTTTGGACAGAGGTTCCCGATATGAGGAAGAGTTGCTCGGATTTATTCTTTGTTAACTATTGAAGAGAACGATTAATACTTTCCGAGTGCTGTTTTTCCTCGTTTAATCTTTTTAGCGAGTCTTAGGCGAGGCGAACTGTCTCAAGGTTCTGGAGCGATTCTTGGACACGTTTTCTCTATATTGAATCCTTCGAGCGACACCCCGATTTTCTTACTCTTTTATCCCTCGGATCATCTCTGTTCTTTCAATTTCACAATTTTTAGGTATTAGGTAAACCAGATTCGTTTTCTTCGTTTATTGTTTGAAGAGACGTGATCACGTTTCTCTATTGTGCGGGACGGTGGACTTAGTTCATTATACGTATGATATATATTCTTACATATCACTCATTTCTCCTTTTCAGGTGTCGTTCTCCTCTTCATATCCTTTTCTTTTATCTCTCATTATTTCGGAATAATTTTTTCCTATTTAATTTCGAATCAGAGAATAAACATTTCACAATTATTCCGAATTTTGTATCCTCCACAAAATTCAGTATCCTCACAAAATCCTTCACAAAATTTTGTATCCTCCATCATATTGTGGAAATAGTGAAAATTCCTTGTATATATTTTAACTTCTCTAGTGTCTACAATGCGTATTACTACATATTGTGGAAATAGTGAAAATTCCTTGTATATATTTTAACTTCTCTAGTGTCTACAATTTCACTTTTTAATTGTTGTTCTTTTCTGAAATTTTGCCTAATAGTTGGATAATAGTTGCAGTTTATTTATTCTAGACTAACCTACGCTAAGTTACGAACATACGCTAACCGACATACGCTAAGTTATGAATATGAATTTAAATATAATTTTCTTCTTCCATTCAATTAGTATACGTTTTCGAAACTGTTAATTTCCTTCTCCACGGTTGTCATAAGAACTTTTCAAAAAGTCGCAAAGCAAAAAACAAAATTATTAGATATAATCAAGATGATTTTTGCATATTGATTTTTAATGTTTTAATTATTAATTAACAAAAAATATATGTTTCTCTTTTAGGCAAATCGATAACTTTTGGGTCGCAGCAGGTGACATTTGTCAAAATCAATGGAATAAAATACTTCATCTATACAACAATGATGAATTCGCATTACATGTTTGGGGTAAATACTTTTCCCAATTTTTTTATGTTTTATTATATTACTCTTTGGTAAATATATTTTAAACAGGTACTTTATTTATTGCGTATTCAACTTTTTGGAGTATTGGCTTATTGTACGCATTCATAGATCTAACAGGAAAACCAGCATTTTTGTCACATTATAAAATTCAAGATACCGTAAATAATTTTGTAAGTACGTTTAAAAATTATAACTGACTCAATAATTGGTAATAATTAAACTGAGCTGTCTGAGGAGAGAGCGTTTCGTCGCTAACAAGGGCTACGTTCAGCAGACTCAACTGTTCTAAGTGAGCACGTGAGTTGTAGCGGTAGCGGTCGATGTATTTGCTGAACGGCAAATAGTAATTTATTTGTTATTAAAATCTCATGAAGCAATGTTGATGCATCAATACTATCTTACACCATTAAATTTGTATATTTTATATATTATTGTTTGCTTCTTTGGATTAGTAACAACCATGGACGCAGCCATCTTGAAACAACTCAAGTAGGGTAAATGAAATCCGCTACCAAACGTGAAATCACTCACTCAACAGGTCCGATAGTAGCGCTATCTTGAAGATGCGTTCAGCAAAAAATCTTTCGACTATTCACATAAAAGTTGAGTCTGCTTAAGCTGCCAGAGTAAAAAGCAAAACTGCGGTAGCGATAAATTTACCAACAACATAATCGACTCATTGACCAATCCGAATAGTCGTGGCATTTTTCATATGTAAACAAATAAAATGGCGAACGAATGCTTGTTTTCTGCAGCTTGTTACTTTTAGAATCGATAAAAAGATCGAACTCTTTTCTCTTATTATTATTATTTTTATTTTGTCTCTCTATATATTCCCTGCATCCAGTATAGTATAAATATTTCCTTTTTCTTACTTCTATAAGCATTTCTCTTCTTTTTGCATCATCCATATTTGTCAGATAACAACCCTCTGTCATATCGTCGCGTGCATAACTATAGTCATCGTCTTACAAATATTATCTTTTCATTGGATGTTGAAAGCGGCAAAAACAATCGATGGCTGCATCATCCATATTTGTCAGATAACAACCCTCCGTCATATCGTCGCGTGCATAACTATAGCCATCGTCTTACAAATATTATCTTTTCATTGGATGTTGAAAGCGGCAAAAACAATCGATGGCGTCAAATTTCAACATTTTGAAATCTAACGGCGCGTCGCTAAGCGATGGATTGTGGGATTATTTCCATAGCAACAGCCGCTGCTACTGATCGCAACCTCTGAAGTATACAAGTGGAATACAGCGTTAACGCTGCCGCGTCGTATCGCTATCAGATAAAAGCGAATTCCCACATGAGTTACGCCGTCGCAGGCTGATGAGTCTCAAATGCCGATATGTCCAATATTCGTTCCCAATTAATGATTTAATTAAACATTTGCGACAAACAGCTGCTGACATAAGTCAATAGTCGGTAAGAATAGGAATACGTCCGCCATTCACGCCTATTGTATTATTCGTTTAGTACTAAACACTTCTCTGATTGGCTAGTAGCTGTATAGAAGCGCAGACTTTGGAGCTAGCAACGTCTGCATATCTAACAAGTGGCCTCAAGGTCAAATTTCGTTGCTTTGGAAATGAGATCTTTTCTGCATTTGCTGTAAATTTCACCCGAAGTGGGAACTTGGCTTAAATGGGAACGAGCCGTAATTCCGATAGCTATGTTTCGCGAGAGCGTTGCTTGTTGCATTGCCGCGGAGAGCGCGTTGCGCGCAGAGCGACGCAACGCGCTCTCCGCGGGCAAGTCAGTTCCATTGTTACCGTTATGTAAAAGTTAAATTATTTATTGTTTCTGTGAGACAAGATTAATTTTTAAAGTGATCTTTTCTTTAATTTTAGGTGCAGATCTCAAAATTCTTGCATGTTGTGAAGCAGGTATTGTTTAATCAGACTGTTATTACTATTCCATGTACCTTTGTTTATTATTATTTACGGAAATGGAGAGGTTACGACAACAGAAGTCAATTACCAACACTTCAAAGAATTTTAATAGAATTATTATTTTTTACTATAATAGAAGAAATTGGTTTTTATTATACTCATAGGTATGGTTGATTTTGACTTAAATTTAAAAATATAGTAATGCTAACAGCAAAAATTAAAGAATGAACATGGAAGTGTCCTTTAATGGCAGAACATTCCTACCGAATTTCATGTAAACCTACTAATTAGTTCAAAAGTTATTAGTGGGGAACACACAGACATAGAGTCTGAAATTGGCTCGATCTTATATGGCTCATTTCCTTCGGAAACTATACTAAAAACTATGGAAATTAAAAGTCACTGTGATAAAATTATCCCAACTGAATTATTTGAGAACTTTCCTGTGATATAACTGATCGCTTTCTGAAAGAAACTAATTTTTTAAGATCTCCATACTGTCTTTCCATTGGTCTATCTTTTATGGTTTAATATGGTCTAACTGGAGGTTGGATGGCCGCGTGATAACCCGTTAGCATGCCATGCGGGAGGACCTGGGTTTGTGTCCGGGTCCGGTTCTCTTGAAAAGTTTTACAGGGTTCCGGATCTAGCTTGGTGTCCCCGCCCTTCACCATCCGATGCCCCTCCACAAGCGTGGGTGCAGCCTGTGGTTGAAACTGGCGCCGAACTTAGTAATCTCACTGAGTGGAAAAGGCTATAAAACAGCAAAAAAGGAAATTTGGTCTAACTTCCTCTATCATCATTTGATCTATTATAATCGATTTTTATGAAATTCAATATACAGGTTCTACCATTAATGATGACAACTCTTAATTCTAATCTGCAGTTATTTAAAAATGGTAGGTATTCAAACGTCTTCATCCATCTTTTTTTCCTTCCTCAAAAGATGTGTCTGAAGATTTCATAACCCGATTCTTTCTTACGAAATTCAGTAGAATTCAAGGACATTAAATATGATATGCAAAAAGATTAATAATTTTACTTTCATTCATTTAATTATCTATCACATTCGAACCTCCTAATGTAGAAAACCTGAAAAAGATTTTCTATATTAGAAGACCACATGAAGATTGTCAAATGAACTATTTTGAGATCCTCCTTCAAATTGATGATACATTGATATTTTAACAGTGCGCTTTCAATTGTTCCAAAATAGCACGCATTAGCAAAACAGGATATTAATTATTCCAAGACTGTTTTTATTATATACCTAACAGAATAGACATATAAAATTGAAAATTCTCTCCACATCACATGTCAGATTTACTTTCCTATTGTTGAATATTAAATTGTTATTAATTAATTTAGGCTTTTACACCATTCGAAACTGTATAAGCATATTCACAAACAGCACCATGAGCTTACTTCGCCGTTTGCCATTGCTGCTATGTACTGCCATCCTATTGAACAAATTTTTTCCAATTTTTTGCCACTGATCATCGGTCCATTGATTCTGGGATCTCATGTAGCAGTAATATGGATTTGGATGTTTCTTGCAATTCTTACAACGTTAATTCATCATTCAGGTTATCATTTCCCATTTTTTCCTTCAAATGAAGCGCATGATTTTCATCATTTAAAGTGAGTAAATTATTTCTTTAATACAATACAATTAATTTATAAATAAATTTTTAATTCATAAAAATGCTTTATAGATTCAATCAAAACTTTGGATTATGTGTTATTCTGAATTTGGATGCATTGAACGGTACCGACAATCAATTTCGAAAAACTAAGGAATATGCTCGACACCGTACCTTTTTCAGTTTTCTTTCATTGAAAGAATTGGATCAAAAAATTTCGAAATAGAAACTGACTTCGTAAACCAGCAAAGTGTTTACAGTTATTACTTCGATCATTTTTACGTATGCTTTTTTGTAATAAATATATTGTATTTAAACAGTAGTATTAGTTTATTTTATTATATTGATAGATAATCAGTGTACTGTGAGTTGCCAGAAATTTCTGATGTAACAATTATTTTTTTAAATTTAATAATGATATGTTACATGTCGTCAGGTACTCTAATTAATTACAATAATTTTAAATTAGTATAAATAAAATTATAAATGTTATCCATAATAGTTCAGAATGAACCACCTAAATCAGGGGTGGGCAATTATTTTCTGCCGCGGGCCGGATAAACAA
>AYEL01038926.1:0-35672 GCA_000484575.1 Olivierus martensii
TTTCTTCAGTTTATTTTTGGCGCCTTAAACCTGAAAAGTTACTTTTTACTGCTCACTGAATGAAAATGGGGATAAAAATAAAAATAAAAAACGTAAAATTTTTTATTTTTTTTGTCATCATCATTTTAACAATTTAATTATGAATGATAGAAATTAAGTACAGAAATTAATTTAAATTTAAATAATTACAGTACAACTTTCACATTCACACCTATAATTGGGCTTATGGTCGGTCCCTTTGATCTTTTGACAGACGATCTCAGCGTATTGCCTCGACTTCGAAATATCGCAAAATCGTTTTGACGGCGAGATTAGTTACCATAGATCGTTGCTTGTTACTCACACAGACAAAGAGCAAACGACCATTCTCTATATAAACGGTATTCAAAACTATCGCCACCATCTTTCCTAGCATCTTTCCCTAAGAATTATGGGATTGGATTTCTTCGTCGGATCCTAACGGTGAAAATGTTTTTATAATTTAAAAAATATATATTTTCTTTTAACTATCAACTATCGATTGCTAAATATATCGTAAAAATATTTGATATTTATTTGAGATAAATAATAAATTTATGCTTTCTATATTTCTTAGTTTTAAACCTTCAAAATGAATTAGTCATGTCATGAAAATTACGTAATTAAGCTGTCCCTCACAAAACTCGCTTTACCCATTTCTTCAGAAAATGAATTAATCCTTTCTAAAATTCAATGCTCATCACATGGAATTCCAGTAATTACAATCCATCTTCGATAGGTTACCGGTCTGTTACCGCAATAGGTGAAAACCATTTCAGAATAGACTGTACATTGCTATAAAAGTAATAATAATGAGAAAAATCGGTGACAACATGAATTTACCACAGTTTTTTTCCCCTACTTTCCTTATGGAGGAAAAAAGATGCTAAAACCTTCAAATTTTCTTTTCTTACCTAAATATTAAATGGACATCATTATTGAGCAGGTTTTATATTGATTTCAATAATAAATTTTGAAATATATGGTTCGTATGGAATTATCTGTGCAACTATGAAAGTTCCATTGATTATTTTAATTCATCATTCTTGTTTGCTGCATTCACTTCTTATAAAATATATATGTGTATAATATTTACTATACCTTTTCCACGAAATAAGTTTATTATTATATCAACGTTTTTTGTTTATATTTTCAGTGCAATGTTTCTGGCTATGGATTGTCTAGGAGAATTACTCAACAAACGCCGAATTCTCTTACTATTCATATGCAAAACAAGTGAAATTTAAATAAAATAAATTATATGTGAAAACAAACAGAGATATTCCATCGACTAATCATAATGTCAAGATCTAAATATGATTACGCTCCTTTTAACTGATAAAGAATATAATTTGAAATGTCAGAATATAATCTGAAATGTCAGAAAATCGAAATTCGTTTTTTCTTATATATATATATATAAGTTATTGTAAAAGTAGAAAAGCTTTACTTTTCTAACGATGACAAATAAGAAAAATAATTTTTCTGATAGTTTAATTCCTTAAATTTTATAAAAAAAAATTTCTATTTATAAATTATAAATTGTTTTTATAATATACAGTGGAATCCCATACAACGTGGGAGATACGTTTCGCATTTTAGGAAACCGTGTTATATGAGACACGCATTATCAGACGATTTTATGCAATTTTAAAGTTGTCTTTGAGTTCCAGCATTGATCGCATATTGCTAATATTATTATTAACACTCTGCATATTGTACAGTGTTAATTAACTCTGCATATTATTATTAACACTCTGTTATAGGCCCTATTAACACTGCATATTGTGTGCAGTGTGTTAATTAACTTGTTTTAAAGAAGGTTTCTTTTAATAAAGGAAAAAAACAAAACAGAATATAGGTAACTAAATTTTAAAATATATACAAGTAGACCCCGTATAACACGGACTCCGTAAACGCGGATTCGTTTAACACGACGAAAAAGTTGTTAAAGTTATCATGGAAACGAAATGAACACGTTTGGTTTTTATTACAATCAACGGATATTGTAAATAACGGATAAGGAACGTTAAAAAAAATTATCCTACGCGTTATACGGGATTGTTTATAGCGTTGAATGAGTACTAGTCGCAATTTCTTTCGTCACTTTATAGGAGAGCGCGTAATATATTAAACAGGAATTAGAATTTTCATTTGGTAACAGTTAATTATCAAAATTCTAAAATTTTATTTAACATTTCCTCATTACAAAACCTTTTCATTCATTGTTTATTAAACAGGAAAAAAGCTTGATTTATGTAAATAACAAAGTTTGAATGTTTATAATTAGAAGAGATATAGATTCAATGAAAATAAATTTGAATATGAATACTGATTATAAATTTATAATTTACGTATTGTTGGGCAAGTAATTAAAGAAGTAAATTTTAATAATTTGCTTTAAAACTTCTTTCATCCATAATATTTCATAACGTTTCTTTAACAATTACTATATTACACAAAACAATTATTTTGAATGAAAGAGTTTGTTTGAATATGAATATTTAGTAATTTTCGAAAATTAAAGTTTAAATAATATAAAAGTTATATATGTAATTAAAAATTATTATTTTTAAAAATAGTACTTTATGGTAAAGTCAGGAGAGATGGGAGTGCAAAAGAGAAGGTGTAGCTAAGTATATTCACATTCTGGAGCCAAGATGGCATTGTGATAATGATTACGACATACAGTAACTGAAATTCAATTGTGTGAACAGCGTGGACACTGAAAAGCTTTATCTAAGTCAATTAATTATGAATAATATAGTGTCTATAGCAGTGTTCTAACCTTAAATTAAAACCATGCATTCAATCAGTAAGGAACACGTGGCTGCTCAATCCCACTCAACGGTAATTGGGTGAGATGGCGCAGGCACTATTTATGATTGATGTCCATTAGTTTCTTTCATTTCATGGCCTAATATCGATTACGATCCTAAACTTTTCTTCCCACTGTTACCAGTTTTAAGCCTCCTCCCTAGTGTGGCACAGAGCTTCCCAAACTGCCTGGCTACTTCATTTAAGCCATAATCCCATCTCTTACTGAATGCATAGATGAAGTCAGCTGGAGCAGCTTCCTTTGCGTTTGTAATCGATGGTTATCTGTAAAGAAATCTTATTTTACAACAAGGATAGATACTTGCGCCATCTCACCCAACTTAGTTAAGTGAGATGGTTTTTTTTTTAACTTTTTATAAATTATTTATGTTGTTATTTGTTTTCATTTTGATTAACTAATTTTCGACATTACTTTGTGCATATGGTTCCGTGTATGGTATTTTGAATAATAAAAGTTTTTGGTTGTGATTATTTTATTAATAAAGAAAAAAGAGGTGCGCCGTCTCTCCAGTTTTATCCTATACAAGATACCTCGACTTACATCATTTTCGACTTTATGTCGGTTTTTTCTTAATAGGAAAAAATAAAAGTCTGAGTCTCACAGGCTTAAAACGCTATGTAAATATATCGGTGTATCGATGTTGATGATGTCACTTTCTGTATATTGCTAGACGCTGCGTCTTTACGCAGAAGTTCACTGTTGTTCGACTTTCTACGCTGCGTACAAGAGTATATTGATCACATAAAATTAAATAAAACAATGACTAAAATATGTAAAATAATTTATAGAATTATTTAGAAGTTTAAAAATGTTATTACCCAGGTTAAGTTCACTGTTGTTCGACTTTCTACGCTGCGTACAAGAGTATATTGATCACATAAAGTTAAATAAAACAATGACTAAAATATGCAAAATAATTTATAGAATTATTTAGAAGTTTAAAAATGTTATTACCCAGGTTACAGGTTATTTATAAGGGATCTAGGTCGTTTCTTAAGAAATTTATTCGTCTCACGATGCGATTCTTGGAACGAATTAAAGACGTAAGGTGAGATTTGACTGTATCCCGTAATAAACATTCATTAAGCAACCATAGTTTGATTGCAGTATATAGTATTTTTTATACTTGTTTATATTTTTCTTTGATTTTCTGAACCATATATTATCAAAAACTATATTTTTCTTATATCAATATTAAATGAATGAGAGTAAATTACAGAAGAAAACTCTACATATCATAAATTTAAAGACAAATATATTAAAATTTGAATAAATAATAAAAAATTGAATATGTAACACAACTTATGATATTATATATTGTAATATAGAAAATAAAAAATGCAAAATTTGAAGTAAAATATTATAAAAAAGATATAAAATATGTATGATTGAGAGATAAATTCTAATTTGTAAGTAGAATATCGAAAATGCAAACTATATATAAGAAAGTTGATAAAATATAACAAAGAGAACAGTAGTTTCTGGCTAATTTATCTTCTACTTTAGTCTATCAAATCTGATTTATTGAATAAAGCAGTTCTTTACTAAGGCATTAACTAATATAATGGCCATTTAATAATATTAAATGAAAAAATAAATAAAACTATCTTATATGAATAAACTGCATTAAACTGCATAATTTAAATATTTATTAACGAATTATCAAAATTATTTTAGCAATAATAATCAGCATTTTAATTAGAATCTTGCTTGGAAATATTTGATTTATCCATATAAATTGAATTATAATATAAGCATACAGCTTAATCTCCAACAAATATTACTTAAACAACACTCGCTTATGCAATTTAAAAGATGTGGGCTTTGTAACAATGTTTAAAATGTTATAATTTAGGTAATCCTCGTATAACACTGTAGCTAGGTTCCTAAAAAACGCCATGTTGTGAGAAGCAGTGTTATATGAGATCTGGAGCAATACAAAAAAGGGAGTTAAGTTCCAAATCAATTGAAAGCAATTTTGTAATTCCACATAAGAAACTTAATTTTTATTAAGAATATTAAACAATCTACATAAAAAAGAAAGAAAAAGTATACAGCTTATGTAATAATAATTTAATAATTAAATATCTTTCTTATCATTGTTCAGTTAAAACGAGATCTTTTTATTTTTTGAAATAAATGTTTTATTAGGCATTTTTTCTATCAAATGCTAGTTTCATCGGCATTAAAAACTTGATGTGTTGTGTATAGGCTATTTTCGCTAGTTTGCGGTGCAAGGCAAACTAGCGAAATTGGATTTATCTAATTTTAGCGAAGTACTGTATTTCCCAATGATTGCATTTATATGTCTGTATTGTGTGCCCATAATGTAGATTTACAGAAATTAATGAAAATATTTTGTGTTGTAGGAGAGTAACGTAATTTTCTAAATGTGTTAATAAAAACCATGTTGTGGAAATACCGTATTATCCGCAATTTTCTAATCGTGTTAGAGCGAAACCGTGTTAAACCAGGGTTACCAGTACAGTACAAGGGGTACTGTACTGTACTGGTAACCCATTTTTGTAATGATACCCTATGTTCTGTACAGTTCAGTACATAGGGTATCACTACAAAAATCTAACCCTCGAATTTCTGCGACAGGCAAAATTTTTTTGTCGTTATTCATAATTTAAAAATTACGGAATAAAAGTTAAAATTAAATTATAGTTTCTGTAAATAGATAAAATCCGCAGGTGGCGCTATAATTTAATAAGGAACGCCATTTAATGATCTTGTTGTATAAATATGTCTGTAATCTGAATGTAATAAATAAAAATAAATATAATAACAACGAATTTTTATTAACAGATTAAATATAAACTATAATTTAAAATATTTAGGTGTGCCGTCAAATTTTAAAATATTAAAATGTGTTCCTCAACAGGTGTGCCACCAAATTTAAAAATATTAAAATGTGTTCCTCAACAGAAAGATGTGCCACCAAATTTTAAAATATTAAAATGTGTTCCTCAACAGAAAAAGTGCTGCCAAATTTTAAAATATTAAAATGTGTTCCTCAACAGAAAAAAGATTTGAGAATGACTATGTTAGATAGTTAATGAATGGGACCATTGCCTCATTTTGTTATGCTTTAAACTGTGCAAAAATTGAAAATTGTTCAAAATAAAATGTACTATATAATAATTTTTTCTGAAGCTATTCAGTGTTATATATATAGAAACAGTTAATATTTCTTTAACTGTTTCTATATATATAATATGTTAAAAAAACTTCTGATAAAGAAATTTTTTATCATAATGCACATAAATTTTCATGATTTATAAAAAATTACAATTGGATTTATTTATATACACAGATGACCAAGCTTCATGTCACTATGAGTATTTAGAATATCAAATAACTGAGAGCCGCGATCAGTTTCTTTCTTGATCAATGCGATTCCCATCAATTTTTTCAGGTAATCTTAACGATGGTTTCAAAAATTGTTTATTAGATATTTCGCATGCATTTATTTCGTACAGATGCATACTATTTTTTACAATAAATAAACAAATTACAAATATATTATTTTTTAAAATTAAGTAGATATTTTCTCCATGTTAACATGTTGACTTTCATGATGTACAACCACATTGAAAATACCAAAGACCAGCAGTTTGGCCAAAGTGGCTATATAATTTATGCTAGTGAACTATTGGGATACTATATAATATCCCAATTGTATACAATATATAATAATTTCTTTCCGAAAGCGTCATTACTTCAACAATATTGTTATGATACAAAATATATTTTTAATGTTTAATAATATATATTTTTTTCTATTTTATATATAAAAAATATGAGTTAAATATAAATAATATCCAGTTAAAAATTTAATGCATTTAAATAAGAGTAAATAATTTTCATGAAAACTCTTAAATAGATTTGTGGTGATTAATGGTTATAACAACCTAATGGTTCGTACTTATTATGGAATATCTAGGTTATTATGATTAGGAAATTATCTTAGGCACGCGATGTCATTGAAAACTATCCATAAAATTAATATTTCTACTTATACTCGATCAACACATTTTGTTAATACTGTATATAAATCAAAATAAAGATTTGATGCAAATAAGAAGAGTAAAGATAAGAGAAAAAAGAATTTGCATATTCTATATTCTTATTTTGAGTATAGAATATGCAAATTTGTTACTGTGGTACTACAGATTATATGTTTTAAGTTTCTCATATACTGTAAAAGTCCGAAAATGAAAATTCTAGGAATTTACAACGATGAAACTTTTCCAGTATCTCAAAAGATAGGATGCAGTTTCGTGCTACTTCCGATGAAAATATTAAATAACACAGAAAAGAAACTTATCAGGCATTGAAAGATCAGACTAAAAAAAATGAAATCACATTGAACAACAAACTTTCACCAGCTGTTGTTGGGGGAAAAAACAATTAAAATTAAAGTTCCACAAGTGTATCGATCAAAAACAGATCCCAGAACTTTATTAGCAGTCGTTTTGAACATAAGAGGTTGAAAAATTTTATTGTCCGAAATGGTTCTTAAAATATAGCCCGCATGCAATTTATTGAGATTTTTTTATTTTTCATGAGAACAAACTTATATTTGTAAATTTTTTTATTATTTATTCCACTTTTTAATTTATATTCTTATTTATTTTTCGTATATTTTTATATATACAGTGGATTCCTATACAACGCGGGGGATACGTTTCGCTTTATATGAAATCGCGTTATACGAGATACGCATTATCATACGATTTTATGCAAATTTACTTGTCTCTGAGTTTCAAAACTGATCGCATATTGCTAATGAGATGTGTGTTAGTTTCACATGTGATTTTTATTGTTTGAAAACTGTTAATTAATTTGTTTTAAAGAAGGTTTCTTTTAATAAAATAAAAACAAAACAGAATAGAGGTAACTACATTTTAACAAATATTATATACAAGTAGTCCCTATATAATACGGACTCCGAAAACGCGGATTCGTATAACCCGACGAAAAAGTTGTTAAAGTTGTCAAGGAAAAGGAAATAAATATCATTTGCTTTTATTACAATCAACGGATATTATAAATAACGGATAAGTAACGTTAAAAAAATTTATCCTACGCATTATACGGGACTGTTTATAGCATTGTATGAGTATTAGTTGCAATTTTTTTATCGCATTATACGAGAGTTTACTGTATGTTGTATTTAAAAAATATAATAAAAGCATTAATTCTTTAATATTTATATAAAAATTTAATACTATACAATAATCGATATTTCATACGAGAGCTAAAAAATCTTACTCAGGCTATATACGCTCACAAACAAGAAAATATTCTAAGAAATATCTAAGAAAAAGGAATCTCTGAATTGTTTAGATGAATTTTTTTTTCTTGAAAGGAGTGGAATTCTATATCCATTTCTGAAAAATATACTGTTTCTTATATCGGATTTTAAAAGCATTCTCAAAATGAAGAATGCTCTCATCTCTCTTCTAATTTATTAATTGGAAAGATATTTGAATTAAGGATCCCAATTAAAGATAGTTCTATTTCCTACTTCTTTGAGAAGAATTCTTTTTAGAAGAAGAAAAATTTTTAAGCCAATATATAGAAGATTCTAACTTCTTCCCTGACAATCGCAGAGAAAATATATAAAGAATTTATGTTATCAGATATATCAATTAAAATTTTTGTTCCTTCCAGAAGAAATTTTAAGATTTTTCTTTATTGTGATGGGAATTTTTTAAGTGGAATTATATTTGAAAAAAATGAAAAAAATGTATAATCAATCTCTGAAGAGATATTCTTAGAAAAAAGTTGATATTCTAGAAAATTTTATGTAAAAATATGAAAAGATGTTTCAGAAAGACTTGAGAAAACTTTTCAAAAGTAAACCTTTCATTAATATAAAATGTTTCTTGGAAGTTTTAAAACAGAAAGATTCAGATGATCACAAAATATATACTTTTCGCAATAAATGTGTACTTTTTAAGCAACTAGTACTAAGTTAATCACTATAATTGTGTCATAAAGAAAGCATCAGAATAATAAATATCATAATGTAGCTGAAATAAGGATGTTGAGTTATGTGGTGTTTCAAAAATGGATAAATTAAGGAATCAGAGATACAGTTAAAGTAGGCCCGATTAGTAGGAAGAAAAATTAAGGTAGTTCGGGTATATAAAGAGAAGTCAGGAATATGTGAATAGTACGTATGTGAATAGTAGTGAGTGTAATAGTAGTTAGTATGTGAATAGTACGGTTGAGGAAATGACTATAGGTGGGAAAAAAAGGAGGTCCCTTCTTTCGCAGGTCCTCCAGCACAAGAATGAGGACCTGCGAAGATCGGAAGAGCGTCATGAGTATTTAGGAGAATCTCAAATAACTGAGAGCCGCGATCAGTTTCTTTCTTGATCAATGCGATTCCCATCAATTTTTTCAGGTAATCTTAACGATGGTTTCAAAAATTGTTTATTAGATATTTCGCATGCATTTATTTCGTACAGATGCATACTATTTTTTACAATAAATAAACAAATTACAAATATATTATTTTTTAAAATTAAGTAGATATTTTCTCCATGTTAACATGTTGACTTTCATGATGTACAACCACATTGAAAATACCAAAGACTAGCAGTTTGGCCAAAGTGGCTATATAATTTATGCTAGTGAACTATTGGGATACTATATAATATCCCAATTGTATACAATATATAATAATTTCTTTCCGAAAGCGTCATTACTTCAACAATATTGTTATGATACAAAATATATTTTTAATGTTTAATAATATATATTTTTTTCTATTTTATATATAAAAAATATGAGTTAAATATAAATAATATCCAGTTAAAAATTTAATGCATTTAAATAAGAGTAAATAATTTTCATGAAAACTCTTAAATAGATTTGTGGTGATTAATGGTTATAACAACCTAATGGTTCGTACTTATTATGGAATATCTAGGTTATTATGATTAGGAAATTATCTTAGGCACGCGATGTCATTGAAAACTATCCATAAAATTAATATTTCTACTTATACTCGATCAACACATTTTGTTAATACTGTATATAAATCAAAATAAAGATTTGATGCAAATAAGAAGAGTAAAGATAAGAGAAAAAAGAATTTGCATATTCTATATTCTTATTTTGAGTATAGAATATGCAAATTTGTTACTGTGGTACTACAGATTATATGTTTTAAGTTTCTCATATACTGTAAAAGTCCGAAAATGAAAATTCTAGGAATTTACAACGATGAAACTTTTCCAGTATCTCAAAAGATAGGATGCAGTTTCGTGCTACTTCCGATGAAAATATTAAATAACACAGAAAAGAAACTTATCAGGCATTGAAAGATCAGACTAAAAAAAATGAAATCACATTGAACAACAAACTTTCACCAGCTGTTGTTGGGGGAAAAAACAATTAAAATTAAAGTTCCACAAGTGTATCGATCAAAAACAGATCCCAGAACTTTATTAGCAGTCGTTTTGAACATAAGAGGTTGAAAAATTTTATTGTCCGAAATGGTTCTTAAAATATAGCCCGCATGCAATTTATTGAGATTTTTTTATTTTTCATGAGAACAAACTTATATTTGTAAATTTTTTTATTATTTATTCCACTTTTTAATTTATATTCTTATTTATTTTTCGTATATTTTTATATATACAGTGGATTCCTATACAACGCGGGGGATACGTTTCGCTTTATATGAAATCGCGTTATACGAGATACGCATTATCATACGATTTTATGCAAATTTACTTGTCTCTGAGTTTCAAAACTGATCGCATATTGCTAATGAGATGTGTGTTAGTTTCACATGTGATTTTTATTGTTTGAAAACTGTTAATTAATTTGTTTTAAAGAAGGTTTCTTTTAATAAAATAAAAACAAAACAGAATAGAGGTAACTACATTTTAACAAATATTATATACAAGTAGTCCCTATATAATACGGACTCCGAAAACGCGGATTCGTATAACCCGACGAAAAAGTTGTTAAAGTTGTCAAGGAAAAGGAAATAAATATCATTTGCTTTTATTACAATCAACGGATATTATAAATAACGGATAAGTAACGTTAAAAAAATTTATCCTACGCATTATACGGGACTGTTTATAGCATTGTATGAGTATTAGTTGCAATTTTTTTATCGCATTATACGAGAGTTTACTGTATGTTGTATTTAAAAAATATAATAAAAGCATTAATTCTTTAATATTTATATAAAAATTTAATACTATACAATAATCGATATTTCATACGAGAGCTAAAAAATCTTACTCAGGCTATATACGCTCACAAACAAGAAAATATTCTAAGAAATATCTAAGAAAAAGGAATCTCTGAATTGTTTAGATGAATTTTTTTTTCTTGAAAGGAGTGGAATTCTATATCCATTTCTGAAAAATATACTGTTTCTTATATCGGATTTTAAAAGCATTCTCAAAATGAAGAATGCTCTCATCTCTCTTCTAATTTATTAATTGGAAAGATATTTGAATTAAGGATCCCAATTAAAGATAGTTCTATTTCCTACTTCTTTGAGAAGAATTCTTTTTAGAAGAAGAAAAATTTTTAAGCCAATATATAGAAGATTCTAACTTCTTCCCTGACAATCGCAGAGAAAATATATAAAGAATTTATGTTATCAGATATATCAATTAAAATTTTTGTTCCTTCCAGAAGAAATTTTAAGATTTTTCTTTATTGTGATGGGAATTTTTTAAGTGGAATTATATTTGAAAAAAATGAAAAAAATGTATAATCAATCTCTGAAGAGATATTCTTAGAAAAAAGTTGATATTCTAGAAAATTTTATGTAAAAATATGAAAAGATGTTTCAGAAAGACTTGAGAAAACTTTTCAAAAGTAAACCTTTCATTAATATAAAATGTTTCTTGGAAGTTTTAAAACAGAAAGATTCAGATGATCACAAAATATATACTTTTCGCAATAAATGTGTACTTTTTAAGCAACTAGTACTAAGTTAATCACTATAATTGTGTCATAAAGAAAGCATCAGAATAATAAATATCATAATGTAGCTGAAATAAGGATGTTGAGTTATGTGGTGTTTCAAAAATGGATAAATTAAGGAATCAGAGATACAGTTAAAGTAGGCCCGATTAGTAGGAAGAAAAATTAAGGTAGTTCGGGTATATAAAGAGAAGAAGTCAGGAATATGTGAATAGTACGTATGTGAATAGTAGTGAGTGTAATAGTAGTTAGTATGTGAATAGTACGGTTGAGGAAACGACTATAGGTGGGAAAAAAAGGAGGTCCCTTCTTTCGCAGGTCCTCCAGCACAAGAGTGAGGACCTGCGAAAGAAGGGACCTCCTTTTTTTCCATCTGTATTCATTTCCTCAACCCTCACAAGAGGGAGGACCTGCGAGAGAAGAGACTGAGTGAAGAGGATGCCGAAGGTTGGGAACATGGAGAGTTAGAATAAAGAATGCGGACTACATTTGAATGGGACAATCAAGGCTTGTGAAAGAAGAATTACATTTGTATAGTCCGTCCACGAAAGCCTTGCCTAGCTAAGGTGGATGAGTCCAAACGGGAAAGGGAGAGTCTCAGTCAGTATAATATCGGTATTTTATTATATAAAAATTATAGAATTAATATTATATTAAGTTCTGTTAAATATACTATTTCCACTTTTTTTCCACCTGTATTCATTTCCTCAACCCTCACAAGAGGGAGGACCTGCGAGAGAAGAGACTGAGTGAAGAGGATGCCGAAGGTTGGGAACATGGAGAGTTAGAATAAAGAATGCGGACTACATTTGAATGGGACAATCAAGGCTTGTGAAAGAAGAATTACATTTGTATAGTCCGTCCACGAAAGCCTTGCCTAGCTAAAGTGGATGAGTCCAAACGGGAAAGGGAGAGTCTCAGTCAGTATAATATCGGTATTTTATTATATAAAAATTATAGAATTAATATTATATTAAGTTCTGTTAAATATACTATTTCCAACGTCGTAATCATTTAGCATTCGACATTACCATAAACTTCCATTCAACTTCAGTTATCTTGTGTTGTTAGACATTACAATAAACTTCCATTCAACTTCAGTTATCTTGCGTTTGAAAACATGTGCGAAGCTGTCATCCCCATTTTGTCACTGGACTCGTTCAGTTAGCGCACGGGTACTTGCTTCGATGATCGCGGTTAAGCTGGACAAACAGTAATAAATAATAGTTTTTAACAGTATAGATTAAAATTGCGAACAAACATTCGTTATGGAGATAAAACCTTCTAATTTTAAAAATATTCAAAGCCAATTTTTTTCCTTTTCTTCTTACCATTTTTAACAAGGAAAGATACCAAGCAGCGGTGTATTTCAAAACACATCAACACTCTCACATATCCATGAAGTAGACTGAGTAACTGAAAGTTGGGAATTGATGAAAAGGATCCAGAATGTTTGAAACTCTAGAAATTAGTTAGAATTGATTCAGGATTCCTCAGGTTTCAAACGAATCGATTCCACTTCCCACACACTAAGTCCAGCAACAAATAAAACAAATAATAAAATACTGTATAGCTTTTTTTATACCATATGCCACCTTGCCATATTGTTGGTTTAGTATCCTTCCAGCAATTAAATTTCAGTTTAAAGCCTTGATTGTTTAAAACAGAATACTACAAAACATTTTTTTTTCAAGAAAAGAATTTTTATATCTGTAATATATATTTATTTTATTAGATATACACTTCTGACATTTCTGAGAAGCTTTAAAAAGTATTTTATAGAGAATTTCTTTTTTTAAAATTATTTTCAGACATATCGATTGCTGAATGATCTTAAACTGATCTTTAATTGTACGATAAAAGTGTCTATAACATTTCACTAAAGTCAAATACACTCAGCCCTCGATTTACAAGGTAGATACGTTCTTGAAAAAATGGTGCAAACCGAAACCGTGTAAAACGAGACGCAGAATTCATGCATAATAGAAAGATATGTTCAATTAAACTGTAAACTGTGTAAATCGATCTAAAGAAGATAATGAAGAGTCGAGGATATGTTTTTTATAACCGTGTAAAATGAGATACCGATTAAATGAAAAAAAGGGGATTGGTTCATTAATTTTTAGAGATAATTTAATGCTTATACTTTTTCAATTTATTTTTGAAAATGAAAACAAACATTAATTAACATCGAATACGGTACAAAAAAAATTAACAATATTCCGTACAAAGCATTCAAACATAAATAAGCGAGTTGCAAGCGTGAGTTGAGTTTAGTTGAACTGCAAGATTTGGACAGTAAAAGTTAATAGTGAGCGATAAATTGTGAAAGCGAAAGTGGACTAAGAAGAATTATTCTGAATTAAAGACATAGATTAGTGTTGTATGAGATAATTATCGGATTTTGTATTGAATTTAGTTATAGTGAAACAAGATTATTTTGTTTAGTATAAATAAATTGGACTATACGAAATATAGCTGTATTCATTCTTTATTAATCTCTACGAATTCGTAAACCCACAAAACGTGACCATATGATACTCTTTTAATTTATAAATGGCATAATGCAAAACAATCAAAATTAAACCCCAAAAAAAATTTTTTTTGTTTTCATTTAAAAACCGTGTAAAAGCCTAACCGTGTAAATTGAGTGTCGTGCAAATCGACGGCTAGGTGTATCAGTAAATATTTTGATACATTTAGAGAATGATTTGGAATGATACAGGAATGTTTAATAAATTAAATGAAAACCAAAATTTTTTATCGTATCTGCTTTATGATACAAGAGAAATTTAACATATACACTTCAATAAAAAGGAACATATTTTTAAATATATTTTCCTAAATTTTAAAATCAACAAACAGTAAACTCTCGTATAACGTGCTCTCCTGTAACACGAATTCGTATAACGCGACGAAAAAAAATGCGACTAATACTCATATAACGCTATAAACAATCCTGCTAAAGGGGACTGTTAAAATTTTTTTTGTTTTCATTTAAAAACCGTGTAAAAGCCTAACCGTGTAAATTGAGTGTCGTGTAAATCGACGGCTAGGTATATCAGTAAATATTTTGATACATTTAGAGAAAGATTTGGAATGATACAGGTATGTTTAATAAATTAAATGAAAACCAAAATTTTTTAGCGTATCTGCTTTATGATACAAGAGAAATTTAACATATACACTTCAATAAAAAAAAACATGCAAATCGACGGCTAGGTGTATCAGTAAATATTTTGATACATTTAGAGAATGATTTGGAATGATACAGGAATGTTTAATAAATTAAATGAAAACCAAAATTTTTTATCGTATCTGCTTTATGATACAAGAGAAATTTAACATATACACTTCAATAAAAAAAAACATATTTTTAAATATATTTTTCTAAATTTTAAAATCAACACACAGTAAACGCTCGTATAACGTGCTCTCCTATAACACGAATTCGTATAACGCGACGAAAAAAATGCGACTAATACTCATATAACGCTATAAACAATCCTGCTAAAGGGGACTGTTATGATAAATTTCTTTAACGTTACTTATCCGTTACTTACAATATCCATTGATTGTAATAGAAATCAAACGATATTTATTTCATTTCCTGACAACTTTAACAACTTTTTCGTCGGGTTATACGAATCCACGTTTTCGGAGTCCGTGTTATACGGAATCTAATTGTATATAATATTTTTTTAGAATTTAATTATCTGTATTGTTTTGTTTTTTCCTTGATTAAAAGAAACTTTCTTTAAAACAAATTAATTAACACACTGCACATAATGAAATCATATGTGAAATTAATGCAATCAGAGACAAGTTTAAATTTGCATAAAATCATCTGATAATGCGTGTCTCATATAACGCGATTTCCTTTGTATTCTGTTTTGTTTTTTTCCTTGATTAAAAGAAACTTTCTTTAAAACAAATTAATTAACACACTGCACATAATGAAATCATATGTGAAATTAATGCAATCAGAGACAAGTTTAAATTTGCATAAAATCATCTGATAATGCGTGTCTCATATAACGCGATTTCCTACAACGCGGAACGTATCTCCGCGTTGTATGAGAGTCCACTAAAATTTTTTTTTGGTCACAGATTACTCCAAAACTCGATGAATAAATTTCAGATTTACATTGAGAATAATAAAATTTTACGAATCCAGAATGTAAGTTGTTAAACAGAATCCGAAAACGATCATCTTAAAATCTATATATTTTTTGAAATATGTAATCTTATCCAAGAGTTTTTATAAGGATTTCTTTTTGTGCATAAAGAAGAATTTCTAGCAAAGTACATACTATAAATCTTTCGTATAAAAAAAAAAAAAACATAGCTTAAGAAATGAGTTTAGTCAACACTCCAGTTGAACAATTCTTACGAAGTAATTTGGAAAGTAAATTCATCCCTTTAGGCTAAGATTTTTCCGGATTTTCAAGTAAAATAAATAATTGTTTAGAACATAAAAATTCAAGAAATTAAAAATAAAATAAATTAATTTTAACCTCTGGTTTTAAATAAAATTTTAAGATAAAAAAAATTACGTTCACTTAAACGAAAAATACCAAAAATTTTATAATTAATTAAACATAAAAATATTTTTTTTATTAGAAATAAAATTGTAAAGGAAAAAAATCAATTAAAAAATTATAAAATTATTTTAAGTAAGCAAATGATCTGCTTATTTATTTATAAGCAAATATTTTAAGTTTAAAGTTCTTCAATCGATATTACATAGAATTAATTTTATATTAATTAATAACTTACAAGGAAGTTAATATACAGCTTGTCAATCAAAACTTTTTCATTTTTTAATAAAAATAAACAAGTACTTAAGATAACACACATAAGAGTATAAAATAATATTTAAAAGATTTTTTCAGTCAATAAATATTTCAAGATATTTTTTTAAGTGTACTTACTGTAAAATTAAACAGTTTTATCTTTAAAAGTAAATTAATCTTAATCAATAACCATGAAATTAGATGGAAAACTGACTCACTGCTTCATTAACTCGTTCTATTTTAAACTTTTAAAAATTTGATAAAATTGAATGAAGAATTAACAACAGAAAAATCGATTTCGTAAGAGAAAATTTTATCAAATTAAAATTAAATTGAAAAGGTTAATATTTAATTAGATTAAACGATAGTTTATTAGTTACTCTACTTTAAAACATTATTTAAACTTCGGTCGCCTTGTAAAATCTTTTGTTTCAGATAATAATATAGATGTTATTTTAGAAAGCTCGAAGACGATGATTAAACTGATAACGTTAAAGCATTCAAATATTAACTTTTAATATAAAATGATATTTAAATAACAATCTAAGCTAGTCAAAGTTTAAAAGAAAGATCTAACTGTTAGTCTAAGTTTAAAAAACATAAATCTGTTTGTATTTATTTATAACATTTAACTTAGACTACTATATAAAAGTTAGATTAGTAACAACAGTGTATAGATAAAATATTAACAAACAGCAATATAATTCAATAATAGCAAAAATTATAAGCTTTGTGGTCTTACATAATTTCATTTTGTGCTATTGCACGTTATAACAACATAAATTATTTATTTATTTATTACAGTACAGGGAGAAAAGATATAATTTGTTGCACAGTATTAGTAAAAATAATAAGTTTAATAATAATAATAATAATAATAATGTATATTTAAACTATTAGAGAACTTTATCTTAGAAAAAACAGAATACAGTCAAACCGCGGTTCACAAACATAATTCGTTCCTGAAGGTCGTTCGTAAACCGAAACTATTTTCTCCATAAGAATTAATGTAAAATGGTATAATTCCTGGATTCCAGATTATTGTTTATTTAAACTTATAGTCTTTTGTGCATAAGTTCTTAACACAAAATCAATGGAAGCCATTAAATTTATTACAAAAAATATAAACACAACATTAAGCAGATCACATATAGACGAAAACTTAAATTAGTTTTATCGTACCTGTATGGAGGAGAGTTGACGGGATAAGTGGAAAGTGGTGAGGAAGTGAAATATTATTGTTTGGAAGAGAATTCTTTTTCTTTTTTTTCTGTCTCTTGGCACCACTCCACTCTGTTTCAGACCCACTGGACCTGTGTCTCATTAAAAACTTGTTCAGCGGGATTTGTTTTTGTCTACGCTTTAAAATGTTTCTAAAGTGACACATGGCATGTTTATGTTGACGGCTTGCTTGTTCATAACTGGAAACACAGTACATCATCCGAGACGCTTTGTGTTCGGGAAATTTGTTCGTAAGCCGAATTGTTCATAATCCGAGGCGTTCGTGAACCGAGATTTGGTTGTATAATTTTTTCATGATGTAAATTCTTATTACCAAAAAAGTTTCTACACATTTTACAAAAAAATTGATACAGAATAATATTTAGAAGGAAATTTTATGCATTATAGTTATCTCTTTGATGATTTAACGAATTAAAAAATCTTAAAAATTGACTAAATAAAATTAGAAATAACTAATGCATAATGTATATTTAGTTCTTAGAGAAGTCAGTCAATATTATATTTTATTCGAAAATTATTCAAGTTTGGCATTCAGCGATAAGATGGAAAACATGTAATGATGAAAACTAGAGAAGATGATTCTATTTTTCGTATATATGCAGCTCCATCTGTGAAAGGCGAGCATAAAAGAGACTAAATTTTAGGAGCAGAAAAAGTGCAAAAAGATTCTATTTTTCGTATATATGCAGCACCATCTGTGAAAGGCGAGCATAAAAGAGACTAAATTTTAGGAGCAGAAAAAGTGCAAAAATTTAAGAAAAGTTGCAAATTTTCATTTTACAATTTTAAACCCCAAGAGGATCCCTGACAATATAAAATGTTGAAAGAAACAATTCTAAAACATAATGTCTTAAAAGAGCAGAAAAATTTTACTGTGTCTCAAGGGCAAAATGCTGTACTTAGAACTGACTATATTAATTTAGTGTGTAATCTGATGAAATCAAAGTTGTAAAATTGCGAAGATGCTTTTTATAATAATCAATACTAATGAAAAGATAATGATAAAAATTAGAAAAATTATGGAATGATGTACTGTAATAATGAAAATCAACTTTTATGTTACTTGCTTATAATATTTAATATATATACAGTAAGACCCTGTTTAATGTGGGGATACGTTTCAAAAACAAAAAAACCAAGCGTTAAATGAAATAGCATTAAACGATGCACATAAATAATGGGGATAGATGAAACGGGACAGTGAATGAAAAAATATGTGTACCATTTTTTTTATTTTTTATAATGAATTATTACTATTGTATTTCATTAGTTATAGCCAATTTTAAGAACAAAAGGCCGCAATCAGATTGCAATAAATTATAAACAACGAAAAAATTTCGATGAAAGAAAAACGTTCTAACTTCAACGAACTAATTTGAAGTATCAGCATTCAGGTTAAAACTAAAATGGGATAATTGTTATTTTTATTACTGTAAAATAACATTGATGATGACCGATCAAAAATATGAACTGTGATCGCAGCAGACTTTCGAATGTACTACTCTGCACTGTTTCTAAAAAAACCGCGTTATATCGAAACAGCGTTAAGCGAGATATTACTGTATATGATTTGAATTTTCAAAATTATATATATCAATAGTATAAACTATTCAAACATTACAAAATCAGAACTAATGTTTGTCTGGAAATTTTCAAAATAATTACATCTAAATTAATTAAACATATCAATTCTATCTGTATGAACTAATAACAACGTATGAAAAGATAACAGTAGATATTTAACAATTATTGTTCAAGAAAAAATAAAAAACAACAAAACATAATTTAATGTTTTGTTGTTTTTTATTTTTTCTTGATATATATAAATGTGGTATAATATCTTTGGTATCAATGATATTAAATTTATAATATCATTGATACCAAAAACAGAATTTGTGTAACAATCAGTAATACATTTTTGTGGATTAAACTAAATTAACCAAAATGTAATTTGGAGATTAGCATGTCCATAGATGTTTCCTTTATATAAAAAATATTTCTTATTCATAATATAGTACAGTCAAATCTCAGTTCACCAACTTAACATGAAGAATCGTTCGTAAATCGAAATTATTTTCCCCATAGGAATTAATGTAAAATGGATTAATCCATTTCTGGACTCCATACAATTGCTTATTTAAATTTTTACAACAGTACTTTATGTACTGTTGTAAAAATTAGTGCTTTATGTACTGTTGTTCTTAAAATAAAATCAATAAAACCATTAAATCTATCAAAAAAAAAAAAAAAAAATACAATACTAAGTAGATCAAATAACTATCAAAAAAGAAAAAAAAAAAGATAAACACAACAATAAACAGATCAAATATAAACGAAAACTTAATATAGTTTTAGCGTACCTGTATAAATAAGAGTTGATGACGTAAGTGGAAGGTGGTGAGGAAGTGAAATGTTATTATTTGGAATGGGATTCTTTTTCTTTTTTCTCTCTCTTGGCACCATTCGAGTCTGCTTCAGATCCCCTAGCCCTCTGTCTCACTTAAAAGTTATCCAATGTGATTTGTTTTTGTTTACGTTTTAAAATGTTTCTAAAATGAAAAGTGAAACATGGTATCATCATTGAAAATGTTTATGTTGACGGCTTCCTGTTCATAACTCGAGACACACTATGTCATCCGAGACGCTTTGTGTTCGGAAAATTTGTTGGTAAACTGAATTGTTCGTAATCCGAGACTGTTTGTGAACTGAGGTTTGACTGTATTTATTTCTGAAAACTTCGCATCTCCTTTATTAAACATAATATTTAACAATGTTGACATTAAAATAAAATTATATAAAAAAATTATAAAATAACGATCTGAACTGTAGGAGAATTTAATTTGTTAATTTATAATTTTAATAAATTATTTAATGTTACATTTAATACCTAATTTAGTCGACTACTTGTAATTAAATCGAACAAATCACAATAATTATATTAAATATGAAGTTTAAATAGTCAATACATATATCATAACTCGTAAACTGTATAACTGTGTGTCATTGATTATGAGAAAATTCTCACTGTTCCTTAAACATTAAATTATTACATTAAAATTAATCAATAATTTTCTTAAATTTTAAATCACATGAAATTTATGTTTATATAAGTACTAAAATTTATTAAACAAAGTCAACACTCATTAAATAAGAGAAATATTATGCTTATTAAACGAAATTGATGTGTATCATGCTTATTTTTTACATTAAATTCACCTTTCCTCCGACAGAAAAATTCGGTTTGTTTAACAAGCAGGAATTTTTTTTAGAAAATAATTTTTAACTTAATTAAAAATGAATTTTTTTTTATTAAATCGTGTTTAATTAAAATATTATTGTATAAAAATTTTTAAATTGATATATTAAATTCACCTTTCCTCCGAAAGAAAAATTCGGTTTGTTTAACAAGCAGGAATTTTTCTTAGAAAATAATTTTTAACTTAATTAAAAATGAATTTTTTTTATTAAATCGTGTTTAATTAAAATATTATTGTATAAAAATTTTTAAATTGATAAATTGTTGTTTGCTAAGTAAAAAGTATTGTTTGTTAATTGAAATTTATTAAGCAGCGAAATCAGCACTTTCTCAATTTGAAAGATGATACCATAAAAAAAAAGTTAAAAGTTAAGTTGCTAATTATCTTGCTAATTGTTTCTATTTATCATAAAAATATATCATTGAATCTTCGAAGGAAAAATAAAAAAGAAACAGTTTTTAAAATGCTTGTGTTGTGACAAAAAGATATTTAGATCATTAATCCATAAATCGGTTTTTCTTGCTCTTTCTACAAAATAGGCATTAAGTGCCATAAATTTCTAAAAAAAAACTCTATTTTCAAAATTGTCGCTATGGTAACCACACGTATTTTCAGTTAGAGTACATGGAAAGTTTGCATAAAGCATTATTTCAGTCACTTACTTCGAGTTGTTATTAACAATATAAAAAAATTTGAAGAATATAATTTAGAAAATTTTTATAGAGAAAATAATCGGTAAATCCATTGAATTTTCATCAAAAATAGTTTATTCATTCTGGTCTATACATTTACTTAAATGCAAAATTAACGAATTCACACTTTTTATAAAAGGGTAAATCGATTAAATCAAGCGTGAAAGCATGTTGTTAAATACAGTAATAATTATTAAAAAAAAATTATTTAGAAGCAATTACCAGACTTCCAAGTTCAGAGGATATCATAATAATGTTTGTTGAGCAATTAGGGAGAATCCCCTGTAGATTAGGGGGTACAATAGTTACATTGAAGAGAAAAGCCAAAAAAAGCCAAAATAGAAACAACTAAAAACAAAAAAATGAAAAGAAAATAAAGATGAACCTATGACAAACTTTATATAATAATACAGTAAATTCCCATATAATGCGCTCTCGTATATCTCGACGAAAGAATTCCGATTAGTACTCATATTACGCTATAAACAGTCCCGTATATCGCATAGGATAACGCGTTATACGAGACTGTTAATAGCGAATTCGTATAACACGACAAAAATACTCATACAACGCTATAAACAGTCCCGTTTAAAACATATATGATAATTTTTTAACGTAACTTATCCGTTACTTACAATATCCGTTGATTGTAATAAAAAACAAACGATGTTTATTTCGTTTCCATGACAACTTTAACAACTTTTCCGTCGGGTTATACGAATCCACGTTTTCGGAATCCGTGTTATACGGGATCTACTTGTATATAAATTTTTTTTTATAATTTAATTACCATTATTTTGTTTTTGTTTTTCCTTTATTAAAGAAACATTCTTTAAAACAAGTTAATTAACAATCTGCACACAATAAAATCACTATTGAAAGTAACGCTCAATCTCATTAGCAATATGCGATCAGTGCTGCAACTCCGAGACAAATTTAAATTTGCATAAAATCCTCTGATAATGCATGTCTCGTATAACGCGGAAGGTATCCCCGCGTTGTACGAGAGTCCATTGTATATACTGTATAAAGGAAAGACAATTAAAAAATGATAAACAATATACGGCCTTAAAAATGCAAATAATAAGCAAAATATGATACTAAATTTAAATAAACTTATAAAAATAAACATCCAATATCACATTAATAAATAAATCTTCTCTAATTGGAACTATATTTTCCATTATTTAAATCATAATTAAAATTTAATTGGTAATAAAGACAAATAAAATTTATAGTATCTTAACAATAATCAATAAAATAAAATTTACAACATACTAAAACCGAAAAAATATGTTTAAATGCAACAAGCAGTTCTAAATTTAAAAGATTTTTTATCTCACAATCCCATTATAAAATAAAAACTTTTCGTATATTTAAGCATCAGTTTTCATTCCTGTACTGATCAATAAATTAAGAAAAGTTATTTTTTGGGGAAATATTTGTTTCATTAAAAAGTAAAATTCACTGAAAAAAACAAGAAAATTCGTTTTCAGACAGTGTACAAATAACTTTTCTCAAATATTCAATTATTTCTTTTTTATCATGGCAGAAAAAAATGACTTAAAACTATAATGGACGTAAATATATAAAATTGAAATTCTAAAGAAAGCTTTCCTCTATATTTACAATACTATCTAAAAAATAATATTGTAATATATATATATATTTCATTAATCGATTAAATAATACCTTGTATTAATGCAAAAAATAAACAAAATGCATTAAAAAATGATATTTTTATTATATTAAAGCAAACGAATAATACAATCTTGTTTGAATAAAAACTTAAAAAAAACAAAAACAAAATCCGTTTGCCTTCTTGTTTGTCTATTCGAAACTTTGAAGTATTCTAATATTTCTAAGCAATGCTAAGAATATTTCAAGAAGAATATTTACAAAATATTTTAAAATAGATTTTTGTACTATCATATATATTAATAGAGAAACGTGGCTGGGCTGACTGGCTATTCTTTTGGCAGTCGAATCACTATACTGATTGCTATAAGTAGGATATCATTAAAAAGATTCAACGATCTAAATACATACTGGATAGAATCCCCTCTCTTTTTCCCTCCCCCACTCCAAACCTAACTAACCACCCTGACCTATAACCCGCCAACTTTCTCTTCTACTTACTAACACCAGTTGAAACCTCTGAGTAAAACTGGTTTTCCCATCTTTAACCTAAATAAATAAATAAATACTGGATAGATTGCTCAATTCTAACAATAAGCGATGCCTTCCCGCGACATTGGTTTACCCCACCAACAAAATCGTAAAATCGACGATATAGTAAATTGACTTTATTTTGATGTATCCCATATATGTTAGTAAGATTAGTTGGATGACCAGATCCAAATAATTAATAAAAAGGATGTAGTATTCCAATATGCACTCTGATACCACGTGATCCTAACAATGCAATGTATTATTAGCATCAGTCTATCCAATATATATTTTTAGATCGTTGGAAAGATCTAATCGTCAGATTGTCGGTTTTATAATTTAAAAATTAAGGAATAAAAATTAAATTAAAATTGTAATAACTCTAAAAAAGACAAAATTCGCAGGTGGTGCTGTAACCTAATAATGGCTGCCATCTAATATTTCCGTATACGTGTTTGTGGAAATTTTTTTAATTATACTCCAAAGTTATAAGATTAAATCACTAAGTGTTTTCCGCTCATTTATATGAACGGGTAATATCTAGTATTATTTGAATCTAAACTTCATTTTTTGATTTTCATCTCAAAACTCAAAATAAATAATTTTTTCGAATTATAAATTTTATCGAGAATCCTTTTGATGTATCACTGAAATTATAATTCCAGAAATTTTTGAAATTTTTCTTTTGCTTTTCAGCAATAGGAAAATTTATTACATAAACTTGCTCAAATCAACAGATTATTATTATTTCTATTTATATTTTTTATAACTATGAAAACTAAAATGTAGAGTTATTACATTTTTAATAGTATGTTTTAGCCCTAAAATGTGTGAAAAGTAAATAAATGTTAAATTATATTTAAAATATCTTTATTATTATGAAAATATGAGCCGCTCACTTGCCAAATCGATTAACTCCACAAAACAAAAAGTAGAGAAAAATGATAAAATAATATACGTAGATTGTTATTAAAATTCCCTTTAAAGTATAAATCCAAATAAATATTGTAGAACGTATTATTACAGGTGTAGCTTTTATCTAACGACATATAAAATGCATAATATAGTATATCCTAAGAGTAATCGTTATTTTTATTATAATTTTTGTGTGATTGATGGAGTTAATCGATTTGGCAAGTGAAAATAATAATAATAATAATAATAGTCGCAGATAAATGCGGGGGAATTCCGCTTGCGGATTTCCACAATGGCGGTAAGCTTCGCTTTCCCCAAAATTCTTAGTGCTGTTCCCATGATTCATTTCGTGTAAAACAAAATAGACACTAAACAATGAAAGGTACTCACTGTTTACGAAATGATATTAACAGCTGCAATAAATGAAGAAACTGAAACAAAAGCGAAGAAGGGTAAATGTTGGATCGAAAATATTTATAAGAACAAAATACAAACAATATTTCTAAGCAATTTTGATTAAAGAGATGAGATTTAATGACAGAAAATTCCGCCATCTTGGCTGTCAAGGTGCCACACAAAATGCATAGATTTCATTGGTGGGTGTTATCTCGACGAATTTTACCGTCGCGGAAAAGTTGAATCCATCTAGATTACTGGAGATAGCGGTTTTTACGCAGCGGTATGACGTCAAAACCGCGCTGCTTTCGCCGCAGTTCCGTGCTAACTGGAACCAACTTTTAGTCGCAGTCATCAAGTTATGGTCGCAGTAGAGTCTACGTATGGTCCGCCTTATTTTTGAATTTAATCATCTTTTACTTTGTTTAATATAATAAATTATTTATTTTACAAAAAGCGTTATTCTATTAATATCCACATATAACAGTAACCGATTAATTATTTTTTTACGACAAAATGAACAGTTTGACTTTATTATCTAATATATACTATTGTATTAATAAATTGCTTGACTAAATTCTTATTGTCGTATCCTAGATGACTAAAGAAAGATCCTGACTAAAACCAAAAAATTTATTGAATAAAAACTGGTTGGTCAAAACTTTCATGTAGGAGTATCGCATTTTCTTACACCTCTCTCAATTGATCCTTCCAATTTAGTAATTTTAAGACATAAAAATATATTTCTAACTTTGAAGAGTAAATTCAAAAAATATCTTAGGGCATAATACGACACTTATAAACGTTTGAATTATTTTATTACCATGATTTACATTCAGTATGGAGTTAATCAAATTGGCTTCTGAAATAAATTTATTATTATTCAATGGCCAAAAAAATTTTTGTCATTTAATGGTGTTAAGCCTAACTATTATGAAATTTATTTTTAATATAAATAGTTAAGAGTCAATCAAATGTTTTGAATTAAAATTTAAAAAAATTCAAAAAGTGGAGTTAATCGATTTGGCTTGTGAACAGCTCATATATGATGTATTACATTAAGTATACAGCGTATTTTATGAAAAAGTTGTTTTAGAAGTATAATACAATCTTTAATTAAGATTCCTTTATAACTAACTGTATTACTCTTTCATAAGCATCTCCATAATATCTACAAATTAAAAGGATTAGCTTTCAGAGTTTCTTTAACTTATTTGCGAATTGGCATTTTTGAAGATATTTTTTTCTTTCGAAATATTTCAGTTAAATATTTCATTATCGGCAAATATTATTTTCCATTAAGAAATTATAAATATTACAGGAATGAAAGTTATGTTCGAAAATTAAGCGAATTATACAAAAAATTTTTAGTAAAAATCATAAAAAATACACTCAGATAAAAGGATAAAAATACATTAATTTTTAAATGAGATAAATCGCTTGTTTTTTTTTTTCAAAAAATGACTCAAAATTCCATTTGATTTTTTTCATTTTTTAAATATTCCTAAATTACAGTAAACAAGAATTTTATTATGAATATTATTTTTTTTTTCAATTAAAAAAATTATCTTAAAAATATTTATTTTTCTATAATTTTTAACATGACATTCAGAAAATTGGCCTCTCAACTTATTAGGCTATAGAGCAACTTATGAAATTTTTCTAAGATCAATATATTGCAATAAAAGAGCAGGTACTCGTTATGTAGAGCACTCTTTATATTAGATAGATCATTAAAAATATTTAAATTATTATCTAATACTGCACATTATTTTAATAAAGCAAATATTATTGTATAAAGTAAAAATTTTCAATTTAAATTAAAATTGTATTATTTTAAGAATAACAAATTTGAATTTCATATAAGAAAAAACTTTCAGCACAGACATCATCTAGTGATAACATATTTTAATGCAAAATTTATCATTTACATGAAGGTTATTCATCGATCTAGAATATATTGATATATATGTTAGATAAAAAGATCGAATAGTTTGATTTTCGAATAAAACGAAAAATTCTAAATTTAGGCAAACATCGTTTCTTCGAAGACAATTTATAAATTTTAAAGTTTTTCCAAGTTTTTTTCAAAAATATAGTTTTTAGAAATCAACTGTTACATCTTATTTCTTTACGTACTGCAATGAAGGAAAAAAAAAAGAGAATAAGATATATGTGACTGCATTTCGTAGCACAGCCTTAAAATTACTTCAAAGATAAAACTCCAAACTAAACTAAACCTATATGTGATTGTGACAGTTTTATTGAAACATATTTGTTGAAAGATAAATGAGCATTTTATGTGTTTTACTGGGTCTTGCAAGCATCGGTTAAGTCAAACATCAATATACAGAAATCCCATACACACAAATTACCATCAGTAATAAAGAATTTATAGGGAGTTACTGAAGTAAAATAAGTTTTTATAAATGAATCGAATCTGAAATTAGTCCAATAACTTCATATATTATCATTTTCGGCATATATTAATTAATTTTTACCAAATTTAAGGTTACACTGTACTATAAATCTGAGTTTAAATTTTCACTTGTGCTATTTAAATATTACTAAAATTTTATTTATAATTGTTTTAAGATAGTAAATAAATAAATAAATTATATCTTCTTAAATAATTTCAAGTTGACAGAATTAAAAATGATACTTCAAGATTGTTTCAAGCCTAATTTAATAAATATTTTTGCCTTATTTCGTGAATAATGTAATATTGTATAATGTAAAAAAATCTATAAGAAGCTCTAAACTTCTGTTTATTTCACAGTACTAGTATCATAAATGGTCAATTGCACAAGAAAGAGGGGATGGCAGAAAATCACATGGCTTGATAATATCAAAGAAGATACGAACTTGAACATCCAACAACTGAAAGAAGTTGTACTGGACAGAACAGACTGGAGGATACTTGCCTACAAAGTCGCCGAAAGTCGGACACAACTGAATGGATAAAGATAAAACAAGACACTGTACTGTAACTACATTATGCAGTTTTTTTGAGTCATAATATTACTGAAAAGTTTATATATATATAGGAAGTAAAAATAAATTCGATCAAAACTTAAAATATATTGCTTAAATTTCAAAATACTGCTTTATTAAAATTATCTAATATTTGAAAATAAATTGTGCTAATTTTTAAAAGGTTGAAGTAGAGTAAACTACGCCTGAAGTCATTAAGAACTTACGCTAATGATGTTAACTGCATTAAAGTCAAGATTTGAATATGAGTAACTATGTATTTTAAATATATTGGAGAGCTAAAAAACAAATAAATAAAACAAAATATGGATTTAAAATGTTCATAAAAATCACATTATTTACGACAGAATTGAAAAATCTAGATTTGCTTTTAACGAAATGATAAAAATAATTGAAGAAAAGATTAATTTTTGCTTCAGTAATGTTTTTTTCTATTAAAAATAAAAAAAATAAAATAAACTAATATTCTAAGTATTATAAATTATCGATTATATATCAGGAAAGCATTTAAAACATATTTTTAATTGCTTTCAAAGTTAAATAATAACTAATTAGAACAGAAAATCTGGTAATAAACGTAATATTTTTACAGAAAAGTGGTTTTATTCTATCTAATAACTACAGGTTAACGATTAAAAAACGAAAAAGTATTTATAATGATATCGTTTATGACGTTTTAATATTATTCAGACAGAGTATCTATTTTGTGATTGGAATTAAAAATCTCTAAGTCGACGATTATGTTTATCATTCTATGGAAGTATCTATCTATTATTTGCATTATTACATACACTAAAATTATATAGATGTTAACCAAATTCAGATTTTATAATTCATAAGACGATAAGTGATTCTTTACCATTCCGGATAAGTCCAGATTTTCAAGTAGAATCTGGAATCGTGCCAAAAATTGAAATTATATATCACGATAGAAAAACAATAAAGTTTCTATTATAAGAATTTTGATTTGCTGTCATCATATTTATTTATTACTTTACTTCTTTTGGTTGAAAATTTTAAAATGTTTATCGTGTATATAGTGACCTATTTACTACTAAAGTCAAAAATATAAAAATATATTCAATCGTGGTAGGCAAAAAAAAAAAAAAATTGTTCCTAAAATCAAAGAGAAGTCAATAGAAGATTAAGCACAGATGTGATACGTGAGATTATTACAGATACCTGTTGCTTGTTTATTATAACAACTGTAGCATAAAAAATAACTTTTCCTACTTGAGAAATGTTTACTGGTTATATCTACATAAATTTTATTTTTGTTTACTGTCTGTGCAACACATAAATTAATTATAATAAAACTTTTATCAAAAATTTATCAATAAATGTGTCATATATAAAAATAATAATTCTTTTATTTTCTGTATTAAAATATTTTAAATTATTTCTTTATATAATTTATTTTATTAGAAATTTTTGAAAATATATAGTTTAGTTTAAACAATAAAATATTTATAATCTCAAAAGTATTGCTTATACTAACAACTACCAAAAATAAAATTTGAAAATGGAATCATTCTCGTTTTACATTATATTTGTTTTGAGTTTCTGCAATTTGGTTTGGTTCCTGAACAACATAACCTCTGGGGAAAACACAAAAATAATGTGATTAAGATGATCAGTCACGAATCAGTAGAAACGGGAAAAAACTTTGTCAGAAATGCCATATGAAACATCCAATTTTTTTCTTCCTCTTCGTCAGAAATATTTCTATATTTATTAATAATTAAAAAAAAATAAAATTAGGAAATTATTTTGTGTTTGATTTCTAAAACTTATTTTATTATTATTGTTTATATTCTTCGGCTTATTTATATCGAAATAAGAAATCATATATTTGATTTTTTTTACTTTTTAGAAAGTTTGCATTGAAAATTTCTCATATATTTACTTTTTTTGCATTTCTTATGTTAAAACTTTTCAGTCTTTATCCATATAAACTCTTTTAATACATCATGTTTCAAAAAATCTACACAAAGAAAAAATAGAAAAATGTATTCAAATAACTTTTAATAGATTCTACAAATTTATATTTTATATTAAACTTTTACAGATAGAAATTCTATCAAAAAATATTTTGTTGAGTGTTTATCTTTCTATATATTGAATTCAAACTCTGATATTTCCCGTCTGGTACATGTTTTTGAAATTTTGTCCAATGTACGAAACTAGAATAAGAGATTTGAAGCATAGTTGATAAATCCTTAAAGAGATTTTTTTATGAATAAATTGAAAAATATGTAGATTACGATTTTTAAATTGTTTCTGTTCAATAAAAATACATTAAAATATCACGAATGTGGATATCTCTGATGCAATAAAAAACTGGAAAAAACGTCATAACTGAAGAAAATCTGCAATATTACTATTTCTTTCTAAATATTGTGTAGAATTTTTCTATTCATTCATTTATGAAATAAAAGTGTAAAATACTTGCTATTTAAAAACCTGAACGACAGCATCGGAAGTCAGTATTGAGTCTATGGGAAAGTGTAGTAATCCTACAATAATAAGATTACTATAGGATCCCATAGACTTAATACCGACTTCCGATGCTCTCGTCAGGTTTCTTTTATACAGTGAATGAGGAGTCACTAATACCTAAGGATAATTTTATTTATTTAGTTTCCTTTTTCATGTAAACATGTTATGATAATATATTTTTATTTTAAATTTTATTTTTATTTTAATTTATTTTAAATAAATAAATTCAGGAATTGTTTTATTTATGTATAAATATAATTAGTGCTTTAATTAACACAGAATCATGTAAAAGTGTTTTTTTAAATTGTGCAAATTTGTCGAAATGCTAATCATATGAGAAAAATGCACAAATTATGGAGATAACGTCTCTTAATTATATTTAACTAACTATTTAATTTCAAAAAATATTATAAATGGACATCAAGCTTTATATGAAGAAACAGTTTTTAGTTTTGTTTTAAATAATTAAATATTAAAATATAAAATAATCTCATACGTAGAACAGAGTATACAAAGATACAATAATCGAAATAACCTGTAAAATATACAAAATTTTCAATTTTCAAAATTTTTAAGATCTGAGTGTTGAAAGAGATTCTGGCGTTTAATAAAAACAGAGTTCTCATAAATCGGACTTTCGCTATAAATGCATATCATCCATAAATTTTATATTTCCAGAAACAAGATGATCCCAGTGCTATTTATTAAAATATGGTTTGATATATATTTGTATAATTATAAAATTAGTTAGAATATATATATATATATATATATACAGTATATATATATAGATTTAAATTATTTGCACTGATCAAACGTTAACATTAAAAAATATCTCTTATTTTTCAATATATAAAAATGATATCTGTAAAATTTATTGTATTTATTAAATCTTTCCCTAAATAATAAAGAATGCAATATAATATGCATATAATATGCTGCTATATTATATGGTATCCAATAATTCAATCTCAAGTTTCTTTCTAAATCGCAATATATACAGTAAACTTCCGTATAACGCGACGACAAAATTGCGAATTGTACTCATACAACGCTATAAACAGTCCCATATAACGCGTAGAATAAAATTTTTAACGTTACTTACCCGTTACTTATAATATCAGTTGATTGTAATAAAAACCAAACGATGTTTATTTCGTTTCCATGACAACAGTAACAACTTTTCCGCCAGGTTATACGAATCCGCATTTTCGGAGTTCATGTTATATGGGATCTACTTGTATATAATATTTTTTAAAATTTTTATTTTTTCCTTTTATAAAAGAAATCTTCTTTATAAACACTCTGCACACAATAAAATGATATTTGAAACTAACGCATATTCCTCACATCTCGTTAATAATATGCGCTCAGTGCGAGATAAGTTTAAATTTGCATAAAATCGTCTGATAAAATCGTCTCGTACTGGTCTTGTATAACGCGGAACGTATCCCCGCGTTGTACGGGAATCCGTTGTATATATTAATGATATTATTATAATTAAAATTATTACCTCTTGGATTATCCTATTCATTCTACAGTTTAAACTATAAAATAATAAATATTGTTAGCATTAGATTTGAAATATTTTTATAAGATATTTTAAATTCTGGACTGGTGACATTTTCTCTTCATTAATCCAGACGACCAATGCTCCTTGATAGTCCAGATTAATGACGTTTTATTATAATGAAAACGATTGTACATAAATAGTTTCTTTTAATGAAAAAACTTCATTTATTCAATAATAAAAATAAATTAGATAAATTAATGGAAAACAAGAGCAACGCTTATCAGCTGATCAGCGGTATTGTTTACAAGTAAAGAAAAATGGACTAAATATATATATATATAATAAAAAAATAATAAACGAAAGGATATTAAATTTTTCGACAGATTGAACTTAATCTTGATTCCGAATATAGACTCTTGAGATAAATTATACATTATATTGCAGCGAAAAAGAAAATATCACAATGCGGTAACTATATCAAACACTGTCAATGTCAACAGATATATCTTTCGTATCAACTACAGTACAAGATATCATTCAATATGGCAATTTCCTATTTTCTAGACGACAATGTAAACAGAAATTTCCATAATGTTCTTTTATTCCTATAACCGAACATCCTCAACTTTTTTATTATATTTTACTGAATATATATGATTTTAAAGAAAAAAAGAAGCATTTAGAACAATTTGCAAAATTTGATTTGAATATATATGTAAAGAAGATGACAATAGTCTTGAAGATGTTTTGTTTATTATTTCGAACGAAAAATCACTTACAGTTGAAGAATTTTTTATTAAGTTAGGCATAAATTCGATTGCTTACTTAGATTATATACAATAAAGTATAGTGAAAACAAAAGCAGCTAATGTGTTAGTTTTATATAAAATCTTAAATAAAATATCGTAAATTCAATCCTTAATAATTTAGATTCTCGATATATCCTTTATATATATATTATTTAAGCAAAACGAGATATTTCTTAAACAAGAATTTAAAAATTCAATTTTCGACAAGATAAACCTATCTAAACTATATATTTCATCATATCTGTATATTAATGGCATCTAGTTTAACATATTATAACGAATTATGAATAAATTTGCATGTTTTCTTAATTATAACTTGAAATTATTTGCATATACAGTAAATATACAGGTAGGCCTCGATTAGTGCGAATAATGGGTTCCACGAATTTCTCGCACAATTCGAAGTATTAACTATATGTAAAATACGTAATTGGTTCTTGCTTTGTGAGATTTCGGCCATTAGCCAACGTCACGATGAATAGCCACAATACTAACTGTTTAAGAAATATTTATTTTCATATTTTACATCTTTGTTCATCATCTAAATTAATAACTTACCAGGAATTGCGTCTCATACCATCATCAAACCAACCGCCAAATCGAAAGCGGAAGTTGAGCGCCGATTTTATGTCGCTCAATCACATCCATTTTTTGCTCTAGCGTAATCATTAACCTCTTCTTTTTTTTCGTTTCCTGTTTTATCATCAAAAGTGTTCTTCCTTTCATCCATTTCGATACTTTTTAAAAGAGAATATTCTGTACTATACTATATGTATATGATAACAAAGCTGAATCATAGTAATGTTAAATAGGTTACGGCAAAAAGCCCATCTTTCTGGTGTTTCACCCCTTCAAAGCCAAGTGATTGCCATCTTTCTGGTGTTTCACCCCTTCAAAGCCAAGTGACTGTTCTTGATGCTCCTCGTCCTGTTCTACTAACCGAAAATTAACATTGATTTGTTAATTGACATCATAAAAGGTGACGGACATTTGTTAGTTAGACTGATCTATGCTTACAACTCTCATTAATTGAATATTTGCTCGCACTAACTGAAAAACGGCATCATTTTTATAAGTAGCACTAATTGAATATCGCATTATTCGAACTCGCACTAATCGAGACCTATCTGTATTTTAGAATTCGGATTTTTCATTAATTCGAATAGTTTCATTTCTAGCAATCCGAACTGAGAACTGTTGTCTGTTTAAAAATATATTAATGCAAAATTTTTAATTAGAAAGAAATATTCAACCTTTCTATAATTTAATTGCTATTAATTACATTTAATATTTTAAGGCTATTAATCTTCTAGAAAGTAAGATACTGTAAAATCACTGGATGGCTCCCTCTAATGGCCAATTCCAGCAAAACCGTAGCAGCCGAAGTGGGGAAATCACGTGGTATAATATTCGATATTGAGGTACTATACTCATTTTATTAATTATTAGAAGCTGGTTATCACACTTATTAACATAAATGGGATACGTCTGACCATCAAACAATGTCAATTTGTTATATTGTCGAAATTATATTCGTGTCCGCCATATTGATGGGTTGCTCATGGAGATGCCTTCATTTTTCTAACATTGAGGAAGCCATCCAGTGGTAAAATATAGATTATAAGCTAATTGTGAAAAAATACAAATTTAGCAGTAATATTTTTAAGATTAACATACTCAAAAAATGGTAATGGTTTTTATAGTATCAAAAAGTTATATATTTTATTTGAAGGTTAAAATAAATATTGGAAACTTGACTTCCTAACTGATTACGAAACGATTGCATTTTTAATATTTTGAATATTATTTCAATTGAATTCTGATATAAAAGTAATCAAAATACGTGCATGTTTTATTTGTTTTATTGTTTAGTTATTTTAATAGAAAGAAGAAAACTTAATTAGAAATTTTCTGAAGTTTTTAAATGAGAAGAAAAAAAAAAAGAATTTGTTTTTCTATCGACGGTAATTGATTTAAAACGTCTTTATTAAAGATTAAAATCGGTGGCGCTGATAGGTATAGTGGATTGTTTACAATAGGTAGCGCCGACAGCGCCACCAACTTACTATTTGTGCGCAGGACAAACGAGAGAAATCGTATACAGATACAGCGAGGACGCGTGTTACAAATCTACACTCGATGTCAAAGTGAACAAGTCTTGTTTTAAATCCATTAATATCAAAAAAAAAGAAAGAAAAGAAAATTATTATTTATACACCAAATTAAAGGTAAGATTCGGCATTTTTTAAGAATCTTTAATTTTTTTTTAATTCGATATTTATTTATTTAATTTGTTAATGAAATATATTAACGATTTACGTTTTTAAGATTGCGAACTTTTTAAGTAGCGATATTAAATTTTTTTTTTCTAATTTTGGGGATATGTTAAAATATGCAAACTTTAGCAAAATTAATACAGATTTTCATCTCCAGAAAGTTAATCTAAAAAAAATTTTTTTTAAAAAACGTATAACAAAAAGATTGTTTAAAAAAGAAAAAGTTCGCGATTTTTATAGAACTTTTCAACTTTCTGAATTTTTTTCGTAATGCGATATCT
>AYEL01038982.1:0-39020 GCA_000484575.1 Olivierus martensii
CCCAAAAAGAAACTGATTGTGGCTCTCAAGTATTTGAGATTCTCCTATTATGTTCTTATTGTTTCATGTAAATCTTGTGGAAACTATATGACTCCATTTGATTAAGTAGTATCATAAGATTTATTACATAACAAAAATTAAATTAAACAAAATTATTATATTGAATAAATAACATAAAAGGTACGTTGAATGTAATCATCCATGTGTTGTTCTTTAGTAATTGGTTGGAATGTAGATGTCGATGTGCATTTGCTCTGTAGCCATTCCGAAGTCAAAGTGTCTTGTTGGTCCTGGTGGACCATTACTGGTGCTTCCATGCATCGTCTGGCAGGAAAAGTTGTGTGTTCGGTTCCCTACAATACTCCCCCAAGTACCAAAGGTACAAAAGGTTAGAGATAGCAGCGATTGAACCAAATGCAACAGCTGGAGCAAGTGGTGGTTGAGTTTGATGGAGAATTGATGTTACTCAAGTTGACTGCTGGTGAGTGGGACAGAATTGTACAAGTGTCTGGTGTTTCTACTGGAACAAGAGTGCTGCTTGCTGGAGGAGGATCATCGGATACACTGAAAGCTGTTTGAGGCAGTTTATGTTGACTGCACTCTGTCTTCAGTGTACAAGAAATGTGAAGTGTTTTGGAGTGCGTTCAGTGATCTTGAATGGGCCGTCGTAGGGTGGTTGTAAAACTTTCTTTACTCCATCACAGCGCATGCAGACATGCGAGCATATCTGGAGTGCTGGGTGAATTGTAAGAATCCGCAACAGGTCGAACTTTTTATCAATCCTGACACTAGGAGCAATTTAAATTTGTGTTGCTCCAGCACAAATGATAGAAAGAATTAGGCCAAAATTTCAAGATGATTTTAGAATAAAGTCACATATATAGTCGTGTGGTTAAGAGGCACAGGGCTCTAGGTGCGAAAGACTGACTCACCACTTGTTAGCAAAAGCAAGTTTATTTAACAATAAAAATTAGAAGATTGACAAATTTTGATTAAATTGATTGAACAAAATAAATATTGAGGAGAAATAGCAGTGTTGAGATATGAACGATAGGTACAATAAAAGATCAAAATCGAAAGATAGCCAACAGGTTCAATCGAGTTTGTATACCTGGAAATAGAGTCGTTCGTCTTCTTCTATTTGAAGTTCTGTCTTATCATTGTCAGGTAACACTAGATGAACTATGAATGAGTATTTAGTCCTTTTATCGTAAACGGTGACTTCCTCCCACATTGATGATATAAGCTTTTCCACCCAGTTAGCGGGAACTAGTTGATCGTATCATACTCTTCTTCTGTCGATATATATATTTATTTAACTTATTATTTGTCTTCTTTCTTCTCCCCATCTTGGCTTGAATACGTCGACGTCCATCCCTTAGACAAGGTCACTGCGACGGGAACCTGGCACTGTCCAACAACTGACCAAAACCAGGAATGACAACTGGGAATAGCAACCAGGAACAAATTCAAGAGGAACTGAGGTCCTTTTATACAATTAAATCTAAATTTATTAGCCAAATTATAGCCCTTGAAATTTTAACGATAACTTTTTAATGATTAGAAAGAATTTAAACTAATTTTAATGCCATCTTGTAATTAGAATAATTATTATTTTATTAAATCAATGAGTGCGCCATCTATTAATTAATAATTAAACTAGAATTTCTAACTAATTTATCTGAAGAAAAAATCTGCCTCGGCCCGGGATCGAATCAGGGACCTTTGGGTTAACATCCCAATGTCATACTGCTAGACCACCGAGGCCAACAAGCGGATTGATTCTTCAGACAGTTATATTAATTTAGAAATAATTTTTGATTAACTACATCGGACTTTGCCGATAGATCTATTCCTGGCCGGGCTAAATCTAGCCATGGGCCCTCAATGGCACTTGCCAGGCAACACATAGACCGGCTCAGTCATTAAAGCTTAAACTTAATACAAACCTCAAGGGACTTTATTCCAAATAAACCTAAATTTACTAGCCAAATTATAGCCCTTGAAACTTTAATGGTAATTTTTTAATGATTAGAAAAAATTTAAACTAATTTTAGCACCATCTCGTAATTAGAATAATTATTATTTTATTAATCAATGAGTGTGCCATCTATTAATTAATAATTAAACTAGAATTTCTAACTAATTTATCTGAAGAAAAAATCTGCCTCGGCCTGGGATTGAACCGGGGACCTTTGGGCTAACATCCCATCGTCAACCTTGGCCTTGGTGATAGAGCGGTATGATGTTGGGACATTAGCCCAAAGGACCCCGGTTCGATCCCGGGACGAGGCAGATTTTTTTCTTCAGATAAATTAGTTAGAAATTCTAGTTTAATTATTAATTAATAGATGGCGCCACTCTTGATTTAATAAAATAATAATTATTCTAATTACGAGATGGTGCTAAAATTAGTTTAAATTCTTTCTAATCATAAAAAATTACCGTTACAGTTTCAAGGACTATAATTTGGCTAGTAAATTTAGATTTATTTGGAATAAAGTCCCTTGAGGTTTGTATTAAGGGTGTCTACTCGGGTGCCTTCCAACCCTTTCAATGCATGTGGTCACACCAACGTCTGCACATGCTCATGGTGGACCATTACTGGTGCTTCCATACACCATCTAGCGGGAAAGGTGTGCGTTCAGTTCCCCACACTCTTAATGGCATGAAGCTAAGCCACCCCTTGCATATATCATCCATGGCAGGAACAAACAATAGAAATTTCAAACTGCACTCTGGCCTGTTTTCAAAAAAGGAATATAATTAGTCTCTGATGAGGGTTCCTAAATGTTTCTGGCTGAAATTTTTTATTTTAAAACATTTTTGCAAAAATTTGTTTGAGCAAATATTTTTCGGAAAATTAGCTTCTCTCCCCCCTTCCTCCTCTATATTCTAGATTACTGTATTCATGTTGTTTCAATTATAAGCTGTTATAAAGTTAATTATTGAAATTTTTCAAAAATTAATTTTTTATGGGATGAACTATAAAAATTTAAAAAATATAAATAATACCAAATTGTTGTTTAATATTATTTAATAAATAATATTATTTATTTTATCATTGAGGCATTCATTTTCACTATACTTTTGCAAAAAAATTGAAGAAATACAAATATAAATAATCACCCACCCTATAATGGAATAATCCTAAACAAGCTAAATTTTATCCTTAATGATATTTTGATAAATTCACTGGGGATAAAATTTGGCTTATTTAGGAATATTTGGTTAAACAATCCCTAGTTAAGTTGAATTATGTTATAACATCTGCCATTTAAAAGAGTATGGCAGATTAATTGCTTTAGTTCAACTACTCATTTTCCAGGAAATTGTGGTCACGACTACTTTCCTTGCACAAGTGGTATTGGATAGATTGGTACAGTAAACCATCTGGATTCCAATTAGAGCAAAATAGAAAATATTAAAGCTCTGTATGTAAGAGAATAGATGATTATTGTATATGTTAGGTTTTTTGATATAAATTCAAAAATTTATAAAAATCCAAAGGAAACTAATCGAAATGAAGAAAAAATAAGTCAATAAATATAAATTATTGATTAGCATGACATTATTTTGAAAAATTTATGTCACTTTTAAACTAATTATACATTACTTCATTAATATTCATTAATCAAAATTTGCATAATACGTGGTTTTTCCAATTTTGGTCTGATTTTCTTCATATGTAACTGGTTTAATTGAAGGACCTGTTGCTAACCAAAAATAATAATTATTTTGTTTGATAGTTAATTCTTCATATTAAAAAATATATTTGAATACAATTTGAATGTGAATTTTCAAATTGTTTTCTTTGATCTCATAATTGAATCAGAAAAGCATTCTTTTTTTTATGAAAAACCAAATTTTAAAAAATGTTCACATTGTTAGAATGAGAGCAAAAACATTAACAAATTATAAAGATTTCAAAAGATTTCTATGAAAATTAAGCAAAATATGACCATTTTAATTTTTGCATATTAATTAGGCTTAATTCTTTAAATAGCTGGCTTGTAAATTTATTATATTTTTGTATTGTCGACACGGAAACAGTAATGTAAACTTCTTGATTCTTTTATATGTTATTAATTAGTAATTTTAGGCAATATTATGTTTATTGGGAATTTGTTAAAGCAGCATTTCTCAACCTTTTAGTAACTGAGACCCAACTTTCCATATCAGTTTTAATTCTGGTCTCCTTTCAATGATTTTTCGGAGCCCAAATAAAGGTTTCCTAAATCTATTTTTCTTTGCTGCCAATACACTGTAACAAGCCTAAAATTTCACAAGAATAGCAAAATTTTAGGCTTGTTACAGTGGCAACCAGGGATACTCCTTGCCCCACTGTATTTTTCATGAAGTTCCAATTATCTGAAATATTCTAAAGATGCACCAGTGAATATAAATAAGCTGTGTTTCACTGTCACATACTTCCTGTTTGACTTGATCACTAGATAGCATAGTAACTTGAATTGCATTGTAAAAACAAATAATTTTTGAGCACAGACCTATGAATGAATTTTTAAAGGAGTGCAAATGAGCTTCAGATGATTGTGAAGAATCAACAAATGTACAGACGTTCTGAAGATTAAACCAAGAAAATATTCTGAAGAATATTTAAATTTTGGGTTCACAAGAACTGAAGTGAAGGATGAGGAGAGGCCAGTATATGCTATTTGTTCAAAAATTTTGGCAGTGGATAGAATGAAACTCAACAAGCTTAAACAGCATTTAGAAACAGTTCATAGTGAATGTGTTAATAAGCATCAAGTTTTTTACTGCTAAACTAAAATCATACAAAAATGAAAAAAATCTGTTTTTAAACAAGTTTTATCTGTAAATGAAAAAGCTTTACTAGCTTCCTACAAAGTTGTGTATCAAATAGTCAAATGCAAACAGCTGTACACAATTGGGGAAGAACTTATTCTGCCTAGTACAATTCAAATTGTATAAATTATGCTTGGAGATAATTTTACCAAACAACTGCAGTCCATCTTTCTATCAAATGATACTGTTGCTCATTGAATTGGTAATATATCTGAAGATATACAGAAATAATTTTTGTCAAAACTGTGTGACAGTTTTTTACAATTCAGTTTGATGCAGATAGCAACAAGGATTGCCATTTAATTGCTTAATGTTTGATTTTTGGATGGAATGTCAGCAGTTGAGGAGCTATTGTTTTGCAAATCAATAGAAAACAGAGCTACAGCACTTAGAATATTCAATATATTGGATGATTTTTTTAAATGAGGCAAACATACGATGGAAAAACTGTGTTGAAATATGCACAGATGATGCTCGAGCAATGTCTGGAAAATTCCAAAGCACATAAAGATTTGTGAAGCAAAAATCTCCACAGTGTAACTGGACACATTGCATGATTCACAGAGAAGCCCTTGCTTCCAAAGAAATGAGTTTAGATCTTAACATTGTACTAACAACAGTTGTAACTATGGTGAATTATATAAAAATGAGGCCCTTAAAGTCAAGACTTTTTGCTGCACTTTTCAAAGAGATGGGTGCAAAACATCCTTCATTACACACACCTTCTAATTCACTGCTTCTACTCATAATCAAACCTTTTTTTTTTTAACTTCAGCACTCTTCGCAGTTGAGTCTCTGTTATAACATACAGTAGCTAATGTTTTCGGTAATGTTTACCTTCTTCAGGCTACTTATATTCAAACTACATTATAAATTCTATATAGAATTTAGCAGTCTTAGCAATTGAGTCTTTCTTATAACATACAGTAGCTAACGTTTTTGGTAATGTTTACCATCTTCAGGCTTTTTCTATTCAAACTACATTTTAAATTCAATATAGAATTTAGAACGTAGTTTGAATATAAGTAGCCTGAAGATGGTAAACATTACCGAAAATGTTAGCTACTGTACGTTATAACAGAGACTCAACTGCTAAGAGTGCTGAAGTTAAAAAAAGGTATCCTTCATTACTTTTGTATTGTAAAACAAGATGGTTATCATGTGACAAATTTTTAGTACATATTTATGAATTAAGAAATGAGATTGCAATATTCTTGGAAGAGGAAGAGCTCTATCTGCTGGAGACAGAGCTATTTTGAATCACTTATTTATAATGATATTGAGCTACTTGGTGAACATATTCAAGAAATTATATTTATTAAATCTTCAACTCCAAGGAATAAATACTCATATCTTTGACATGAATGACAAAATAAATGCTTTTTGTAGAAAACTAGAATTATGGAACACAAACATGAAGCAAAAAACTTAGAAATGTTTATCAATGTGAATGAATTTATTAAAACCTATAAAACTGATGAGAAACACATCAAATTTTTACTTGCAACTATTGAAAATCGTTTATCCATGCTGACTAAAAATTTTAGATGGCATTTTATAACTGACAAAAACTTAATAGCAAGATTTGAGTTGGTCAGGGACCCATTTCAAAATATTCCTGAAAATCTCTCAATTGCAGAACAATAACAATCCATAGATTTCACAACAAGTGATGAAATTAAAGGGCATTTTGGTAATAAACAACTGTTTGAATTTTAGGCTGGATTGAATGATCAATTTTCTGCACTGAAAGAAAGAGCATTTCATATACTTTTACCATTTCCCAAGTCTTATAGTTCAAGGAAATTGCAGATTGCTTATACACATATAAATAATTACTACACTTTCTTTTTCTAGCACTTAGGTAGGATGCAAAATGCTTTATTACAGTTATTATATAGTCACAGAAACATTTTCGATCTATTCGACCCTCATCAGCCGTACATATATTATATATATACTATGTAAGATTTAATAACATTTAAGAAATAAACAGAAAATCAAATAGAATAGCATGAGTTCTATAAATTTGATTCAAATTCAAAAATAATAAATGTTTGTCTTATTGTTTACATAACAATAAGACAAACACTTATATATCAAAGTTAAGGGTAGCAACGGTTAGAGGATGACAGTTACTAGATTTACTATATATTAATAATATATCATATAATGTGTTAGCAATAAATTACTTAATATAAATATTTTTACAAAAATTTAAATTACTAATGTTAATAAAAATTGTAAATAAGATAAAAATAAAAAATAAGAAGAATAAAAATAATAAATCTAAATATTTGTTATATTGTAAGTCCTATATGTCTCTAGCATATGGTAGTATCTGTTGTTAATTTCCTGGTTTTCTCACACCATTTCCATGTGCTATTGATAAGTGTCGGGTCTAATTAGCTTATTACATGGTGCCCCTTCTTCTTTGTTTCGTATATTTTTGTTATTTCTATCATCTTTCCCTTTTCTGATCCTATTTGTTTTACGATGTGTGTTGTCCCATAGTACATCTATATGGTGGCTGACCATTCTGCTGGCCAGTGCCATATTGCATTTGGCTTCATTAACATCTTTTTCATGTTCTGCTATTCTTCTACTGATGTTTCTGGCCGTGTAGCCAATATAATTCTCATATATTCCCAAATCATGACTTTTGATGGGTATTTGGTAAACTTCGTTCTTTCTTAGATGTGGTATTTCATTTTAATTTTTGTCATTTGCGTTGATCAAAAATGTCGTTTGCATAGGACATTAATGTCGTATGCAAATGACAAAAATGAAAATGAAATACCACATCTAAGAAAGAACGGAGTTTACCAAATACCCATCAAACATAATACACCAAGGGTGGTCACTATGAGCAACATAGGAAAATGTCAAATACTTTGGAGCCACTATTTCTTTCTGGATCAATGAGAGCAGTATCAATTTTTCGGATAATCTTAACAATGATTTCAAAAATTTTTTTCACATGCATTTGTTTCATATAGATGCATACTACTTTTTACAATAGATAAACAAATTATAGATATCTTATTTTTTTAATTAAAGCACAGTTTAATTCAATAAATATTTTATATTACACTGCAATGTAGTGCTGTTCTATATTATTGTGTATAAGCAGTGCATATCAGTATAAGCAGTTTTGGGTAGCTAAGTGCTTTTTTTTTAAATAGATATTTGCTTCATATTAATTACTGACTTTCCTGATATGGAGCCACATTGAAGATACCAAAGAGCCTCATATGGCCCACGAGCCACAGTTCAGCCACCTCTGTAATATACGTTTTAAGTGCAGGATTTTTATACACTGTGTTACTATTCATGCAGTTATTTGTGTTATTTGTTTTTTTATTGCATACACCCATGCTAGTGATAGTTTTTCTGCAGTTTTATCGTTTAAAATATTGCCCTGTAGCTTTCTCTTTAATATTTTAATTGTTTCTTGTAGAAATTGGGTTTGCCATTGGTTTTACGATTTTTATTTTTTCCCAACCTATTTTTATGTTGTTATTGTTAAACTCATTAGAGAGTGTCATATTTAGTCTAGCTTCTTTTATGTCCCTTTTGTGTTCTTTCAAACTTTTCTTTTAGATTACTTTTTGTGACTTCAATATAGTATTGCTCTTTATTTTGTTGCTGTTTGTGGATTAGAATCTGATATACTCCTGCTTTATATTTATCCTTCCATCATTCTTTTTCATTCCTGAGCATTCCAAAAATTGTGGGCCCTCCTGCTTTTGCTATTTTTTTTTGTTTGGTTTTTCAGTGCATCTTTAACAGCTTTATTCTGATGAAGATTATAGGGGCTTTGTGATATTTGTAGCTTCAAGTACAAGTAGATTCCATAAACAAACCAGAGGAGTTCCCATAAAAAACTTACTTGCAAGAGCCATCACAGAAATATTATTAAGAACAGTAGAAGAAAAGATTTTGTCAGAGCTACAAATGCATTTCAAACTCTACATATGGTATGTTGATATCATCTTATTACTAAGATGTTATAATCTGTAAATAATCTGTACGAATTTTTCACCAATGATACCTATGACTTTTTCTCAGAAAAGAATAAGCCAATAACAACAACATCCATTTCTTGCAATAATTTACAATGAGAAAATTAGATATAGAACAATAATTTATAAAAAACAGACCATTCTCTTGATCAAATGACCCAAAAAACAACCTTACTACTAATATTACAAAAGAGCAATCATATACTGTTCTAGCAAAATTAATAGAGAAAAAAAATTGAATGAAATTTTAAGATATGATCTAGCACATAGATATAGTAAACCTTTTGATGAAGGTTGAAAGATTCTTTCCCAAATAAATACTAACTAAAGCACTGAAACTTATAGCTCCAATGAAGAACCAGATTAAGCACATGACTACAAGTACCACAAAGTCCCCTATAATCATCAAAATAAAGCTATTAAAGAAAAGCTTAAAAAGATAAGAAAATAACAATAGCAAGAAGGCCCACAATATTTGGAACATTCAGGAATGAAAAAGAATGGTGGAAGGATAAATATAAGGCAGGCAGATCCCAATCTATGAACAGCAGCAAAATAAAAAACAAAACTATATTGGAATCATAAAAAAGAATCTAAAAGAAAGGTTTGAAAGAGCATAAAAGGGACATAAAAGAAGCCAGACTAAATACGATACTCTATTAAGTTTTACAATAACAATACAATCTTTTCAATACTAATAAATGACAAATCACTTAAGGAGAATAAAGTAAATAGGTTAATGAAATCCCAATTACTAAATTCAGCTGATTCAACTGAATTGGATGTGTGTGCTGTAATCTAGAAGATAAAATAAATGACACAATAAAAATATGGAAAAAAGGAAACTCATACAGCACTCAATAAAGAGTATTAGAATGCAATGTAGATATTAAATGGAAGGAGGAAAATATAGCAAACAAACTATACCTTAACTAATACAATAATGTTTTCATTTCTGCATGAAGTTTCATACATAAATGAACATATTATTGTGGAGTCAATTAAGATAATTCAAAATATATAAAGATGGTTATAATATTAATAAAAATGATCCAAGTTCTCGTTTCATGAATAGAAATGGTCAATAGCTAATATAAAAAAACAAGCTAAGTTTTTTAGAATTTTAATATAATAAGCGATGCCTTTTCTTTCTTTATTTTATTTGTTTTCTTCATTCTTATTGCCTATTCAAACATAGAAGATCCCATCTTATGATAAGGTGCATTAAAAAATTTTGTTTATAATTTGATTCTATCGTAACTCGGAACACAATTTTCCATAGGCACAATGTTATAAATGAAGTTACATCCCCAAACCACCTGAACTCAGAATATTCAACAAGATTTAAAAAAGTAATAGCATATAGTAATCTTGAATAAATGCAACTTATTCTTTACAATGAGGAAATTGTATATTTCATGCCTATTAGAACTTTATATGAGTAAAACTAAAGAAAACACTGGACATTCAAAAATAGCTGAAGAATACAAAACAGGAATACAGCAGGCAATAACAGCAATAGCATGACAATCATACTTCAGTGATTAGATGACCCCTCTTTTATTAACAGCAGATTTTATATACTATTTATGATGATGTACAAATAAAATTAAAATAACAAAATACTAATACATGTGAATTAATTATTTGTATATTATTTAAATTTAACAGTCTCACAAAAGCACAAAACAGTAATATTTTAAAAAATAAACACTTTAATAGGAAAAGTACTTTTGAATACATCCAACTTCAGCACCATACAAATGCATTATTTATGATGTATTCTATAGAATACGTCATAAATAATGCATTCTATAGATTCATAGAATTATCCAAAAGTACTTTGCCTATTAAAGTGTTTACTTTTTAAAATACTGCTGTTTTGTGGTTTCGTGATAAATTATTAAATATATTGAGAATATAAGTAGATATAATTTTAGTATTATTTAAATAAAAGGACTGTTTTTTCTCCTTGTTGGCAACAATTTGCCAATGGCTATTCGTCCATTGCTACACTTCACGGCCAGTATCCATTCAGTTGAGTCTTCCCAGTTGGTTTTTACCTGATATTAATTGGCTTTAATAATAAAGAATTGAAAATGCTTATAAATTGCAGAATACAATGATATTAACATACTAATTTCAATACAGACTATGAAAAATTTGTATCAGTATTTCTTTTTATATATTAGATTGAAACCAGCAAGAAATGGAAAGGATAAAATCATATTTTCCTCATATATTTCATAAATTTCTTATAATTTTGATCATTGGAAGAAATTTTTATACTGTTTTCTTTAGGTACTTAACTAATCAAAGAGTTAACCATAGCACTAGTTAGCAGTCCAAACAACTCTTTATTAATTTCAATTTTACACTAGAGCAGCGTTTCTCAAACTGTGGGTCGCGACCCTCAAGAGGGTCGCGAAGCGAAATGCTGGGAGTTGCAAAAATTAAATTCAAACACTTGAATTTCAATTTATTATGTAATTTCACAAACGCCCAACATTTAACGTATGACAACATTATTTTCAGTGTAGTTGGCTGATTGTGTTCATTTTAATAAGTGTGTAAGCTGTGGTTGGTTGATTGTGTTCATCTTAACAAGTGTGTAAATGACTTAATGTAGTTGGTTGATTGTGTTCATCTTAATAAGTGTATAAATGATTTATATACTTGTCTAACGTCCAATATTTAACGTATGACAACATATGTATTTTCAATGTAGTTTTCCAATATTTAACGTATGACAACATATGTATTTTCAATGTAGTTGGCTGTTGTGTTCATCTTAATAAGTGTGTAAATGACTTATATACTTGTACGTTTTAAATGTATGACAACATATGTATTTTCAGTGTAGTTGGCTGATTGTGTTCTTATGACAACATATGAATTTTCAGTGTAGTTGGCTGATTGTGTTCATCTGAAGTAAATGATTTATATACTTATATGTTTTATTCCATATTTAATACTTTGCCCAATATTTAACGTATGACAACACATGAATTTTCAGTGTAGTTGGTTGATTGTGTTCATCTTAATAAGTGTGTTATAAATTTTCAGTGTAGTTGGTTGATTGTGTTCATCTTAATAAGTGTGTAAATATACTTGTACGTTTTATTTCATATTTAATACCTGGGGTCGCGAAAGTAATTGGCTGATTGTGTTCATCTTAATAAGTGTATAAATGATGTAGTGATTGGTTGATTGTGTTCATCTTAATAAGTGTGTAAATGACTTATATACTTTCGTGGTTGTGTTCATCTTAATAAGTGTGTAAATGACTTATATACTTGTACGTTTTAAATGTATGACAACATATGTATTTTCAGTGTAGTTGGCTGATTGTGTTCTTATGACAACATATGAATTTTCAGTGTAGTTGGCTGATTGTGTTCATCTGAAGTAAATGATTTATATACTTATATGTTTTATTCCATATTTAATACTTTGCCCAATATTTAACGTATGACAACACATGAATTTTCAGTGTAGTTGGTTGATTGTGTTCATCTTAATAAGTGTGTTATAAATTTTCAGTGTAGTTGGTTGATTGTGTTCATCTTAATAAGTGTGTAAATATACTTGTACGTTTTATTTCATATTTAATACCTGGGGTCGCGAAAAGCTAGTAATGAAAAATGGGGTCATGAATGAAAAAAGTTTGAGAAGCGCTCGTAATAAAAAATGGGGTCACGAAAAATCTCATAATGAAAAATGGGGTCGTGAATGAAATGGGGTCATGCATGAAAAAAGTTTGAGAAGCGCTGATCTAGCAGAGCTAGTAATGAAAAATGGGGTCATGAATGAAAAAAGTTTGAGAAGCGCTCGTAATAAAAAATGGGGTCACGAAAAATCTCATAATGAAAAATGGGGTCGTGAATTAGGGTCGCGAAAAATCTCGTAATGAAAAATGGGGTCGTGAAGGAAAAAAGTTTGAAGGGTCGCGAAAAATCTCGTAATGAAAAAGTGAATGAAAAAGGGTTGCGAAAAATCTCGTAATGAAAAATGGGGTCGTGAATGAAAAATGTTTGAGAAATGTTGGTATAGACAATAAATCGGCGAGTGCGTATTTCGTTCGCCATGAAAAAACTAGAGTAACATTTTCAGTTATGTCCTAGCCATCCTCAACTCGAACTCACTTCGATTGGTGTGATCAAGTTGAGGATGGCTAGGATGTAGCCGAAAATGTTACTGTAGTGTAAAATTGAAATTAATAAAGAGTTGTTTAGACTGCTATCTAGTGCTATGGTTAACTCTTTGATTAGTTACAATTAATTTCAGTTCAAAATTATATGTTTGCATTATAGAATTCATACTGGTGTAAATTCTGAAGATAAGAATGAAATGCATGAAAATTCAGAAAATATGTTTATACTGACTGCAGAACATATTCAGTTTTCGTCTTTGGAATCATCTATATCAGAATCTTCTGGAAATGTATCTTCATTTTCATCTTTAAATTTCCACTCAAAACCTTTAACTTTTGTTGAAGAAATTAAAGCTGCTGTTTTAGAACGACAAGCAAAAGGTAAGTTACAAAATTCTAATTTAAATATATATATTTAGAAGCTTTAAATAGGACAGGGGTATTCAACCCGTCGATCGCGGAGCGATTCTTAGTCGATCTCTTGTTTATTCCTCCCAAGTTGATTCGTCCTTACAAATTTAATTAAAACTGAAAACATAATAATTTATTTATCATATCTCTATTATTTTTTAATTCTCTTTAAGTGTATTGCTATTGTTTGTTTATTTTATGAAATCAATAATTTTCTTATCACTTGGAAGTATACACATGAAAAGTTTCCAATATTAACTGATATTGCTCAAAAATTTTGTCGTGTTTCGGATCGACATACTTGTCAGAATCCGCTTTTTCAAATTCTGTTGTGTTTTGGATTGACATACTTGTCAGAATCCACATTTTCAAATATGAACGTCAAAAAAATCAAGAAACTAAATTAGAAATAATCATTTGGATGATGTTTGCAATTAACCACTTCTTCATAGCAACATGACGATGAAAATATTGCAAGCTCCAAACAATGTCAATTTTCACATTAAATTTTTTTATCAACTAGTATTTCCTGTAACTTATGAGTATGTAACTAATAAAAATCCAACAGCTCAATCAAGTAAAAAAACAACACAAATTTTAAATTTATTATGGTAGAACTTTCAGCCTAATTAAGCCATTATCAGCAGTTGATTTTTTACAAATAATAATAAAATCATTAGAATACATTTAAAAATTTGAAAATTAAATATTAAATACAAATATAAAAATAAATAAGGTTAAATTATATAGAAAAATATATCATCATCATAATCAACTGTTATCAATCCACTGCAGGATGAAGGTCTCTCCAAGCAATTTCCAGTTCTTCCTGTCTACAACCTCTCTGATCCAACACTTCGATGTAAAATTAACAATCTCATCTCTCCATCTGTAATGTGGTCTCTTTCTTGGTCGTTTTTTATCCCTTTGTATCCAGTGAAGTACTTTAGTTATCCATCTATTATCATTTATTCTTAATTTATATCCAGCCCATGTCCAATTCTACTTTTTTACCTTTTGGATTACATCTATAACTTTTGTTTGACTCCTTACCCAAGTATTACGTTTTCTGTTTCTTCTAGTTATTCCCAGCATGCATCTTTCCATACTCCTTTGTGTTGTTTGAAGCCTTTGAATAGCTCTTTTTGTTAGTGTCCTAGTTTCTGATCCATAAGTTAAAACTGGCAGAATACACTGATCAAATATTTTTCTTTTCAAGCAAAGTGGCATTGTTCCTTTTAAAATTGAGTTGTTTCTACCAAAAGCACTCCAAGCTAATTTAATTCTCCTGTTTATTTCTGGCATAAGATCACCATCTAGAGTGAGCAATTGTCCAAGGTAAATATAGCCACTGACTTCCTCTAGAACTATGTTATCTAGTTTTATCTTCTGTTGATCAGCAAAATTATTGTACATGACCTTAGTTTTACTTATGTTTATTCTAAGTCCTACTTTCTTGCTTTCTGTGGCCAAGCTTTGTATCATATTCTGTAGTTCATTTGGATTCGAAGCTAACAAGACTACGTCATCAGCAAATCGTAGATGACTTAGATATTCTCCGTCTATTTTGAGACCAGTTTTATCCCAATCCATTTTTTTTATTACTTCTTCAAGGACTGCAGAAAACAGTTTTGGTGAAATAGTATCACCTTGTCTAACACCTTTTCCTATTTTAATTTTCTCACTATATTTATGCAATCTAATTCTTGCTGATGCTTGACTGTAAATTTTGCTGAAAATATCAACATAGCCTGAATTAGTATCAGTATTAGCCAAAGCATTTAGCACAGCAGATGTCATAACGCTATCAAAAGCTTTTTCATAATCAATGAATGCTAAACAAAGTGAAATTTCATACTCATTTGTTCTTTCCACAATTTCTCGCAATACAAAAATGTGATCCATGGTATTATATCCTGCCCTGAATTCTGCTTGTTCTCTTGGCTGTGCTTCATCCAGTGATCGTTTTAACCTATCTGCCAAAATGTGAGTAAAACCTTTATACAATACAGATAAAAGACTGATAGGTCTGTAATTAGAGATATCCTCCCTTTCCCCTTTCTTGTACAAAAGAATAACTATTGCATTCTTCCAATCTTCTGGTACATTTTTTTGTTTTAAACATCTATTAAATAAAGCTGTTAGAATGTCTTCTATTTGTTCTCCTCCTTCATGTAAGATATCTACTGTGATGCCATCTTCTCTTGGTGCCTTACCTTTTTTCATTTTCTTGATAGCAAGATGAACTTCTTTCAAAATTGGTGGTATCTCTCTCTTTGAATTTTGCACCAAACAACTATCATTTGTATCTCTATACAGATCAGAATAAAATTCTTCCATAGGTTTTAAGATATCCTCTTGGTTTTTAATTATTTTACCATCTTTGGCTTTTAAAAGTTCTTCATAGTTCTTGAAGACGTTATAAATATAATTTCTGGTTCATCTAAGTTCTAACCACAGTTTATAATAACACCTTTTTGTGTCTGATATGACTACCTTCATATAACACTAGAAGAATATGCTTGAAGGTAATCATATCAGATGCAAAAAGGTGTTATTATAAACTGTGGTTAGAACTTAGATGAACCAGAAATTATATTTATAACGTCTTCAAGAACTATGAAGAACTTTTAAATAATACTGAACAACATATGGATCCTTATAGAGAATTTGTAAGAAACAAGTACATCCAAAAAATCAAGTGGAAAATCAAGATCCAACTAAATAGAGCTGTTAAAGTAAGAATACCAATGTGTAATGCGGTGACAATATTAGGGGAAATAAATGTACCTGATTATGCAAAAACCCTGTTTGAAAAAGGCCCATCATGTGCTATATGGAGCCAAACCAGCCCGATCGCTGATATCCCAATTATAGAACAGTTAATTAAGGCAGAAGATGAAATAGAAAAAGAAAGATTAAGATGGAACTATGTAAATGAAAGAAGAAATAAAACTGAGAAATTAAAGCGCCAGAACAGAGACGAAAGAGAACTAATAAAACGAACAAATGACTGGTTAATCAATAAAAATTTGTTAATAACAAGGGAGGATAAAACTAAAAAACTAGTTCTAATGCATAGAGAGGAGTATGAGAAATTCCTTGAGAACTACATCAACGAGTCTAACCCTAAACAACTCCTGAGCGATCCAACACTGAAGCTAGCAGCAAAGATTAATAATATTGTTAACAATAAGAATTTCCCACATATATGGAAACACAGAAGAGTCACCGCACCTGTGTGTTCTAGACTATTTGGCTTTATAAAAACGCATAAAGATCCTGTGAACATTAGACCGGTTGTTGAAAAGAGAAGAGCCCCAACGTACGCCCTTGAAAAAGCAATAGCAAAATAGTGCCATAACTTACTAGGTAACACACCATACACAGCAACAGATACGTGTAAAGCCTTAGAAAAAATCAAAATGCTACAATTCAACCAGAACGATATCTTTGTTAAATATGATTTTGAGAGTTTGTTTCCATCCTTACATCTAGAGCCGGTATGCCTCATACTGTATAGATTCATGTTGGAAAATGTTACTGATTCGCATCTATGTGCTAAGTTGCTTAGGGAAGTTGCACATACAATATGCTACGATTCATTCTTTGTATTTAAAGGAAAATTCTACCAGCAACTAAAGGGCATTCCCATTGGCAGGCGTACTCGCAGAGTTAACCTTGAGGAGTCTTGAGCCAACAATAATAGAAAGATTTCAGCCGACATTAAAATTTTATTATAGATACGTAGACGATTTGTTTACCCAATGGTCTGAAGACACACACATAAATAGGCTTGCCAAAGTGTTTACTATAGAGGCATGCGGCTTAACTTTAAAAAAAGAACAACAAAACAGCAATGAAATCAACTATCTGGATATACAAGTAAATGTAGAAGGAAAAAGTTTAATAACATCCGTGTAACGTAAGCCTACTTACGAACCAGTTATTATTCCCAACTGGTCGTACGATCCAATACATTTTAAGAAAGCTGCTTTTAAGTCCTTTTTTAGAAGGGCACTCATGTACTGCCAAAAAGAAGAAGATTTAACCAAAGAAGTGGAATACATCATTAAGATAGGAGAGAATCATGGCTACAAAAAGTCATTTGTCCTAGGCATTTACAATTGCTCCCGTTACAGCTTTATAATAAAGCTGTAACGGGAGCAATTAAGACAATGGGAACGACTGAGAACGCAATGAATAATCAGGTAAGTAGAGAAGAGGAAAGGAAATTTGTGCCGTTACCGAACAATCTAGGTAGATATAATTGCATTAAGAAGATGCTAAAAAGACAAAACAAAAGAGCAGCTAATAGAAGGCTCCCGAATGTGCTAATAGAAATGAGAAACATCCCTTAAGTGAAATTGAAAAAACAGGAGTATACGAAATCCCCGTTCTGAACACTAAAGAGGATGAAACTTCGAAATACATCGGAGTAACAACGAGAACTTTGTGCCAAAGAATTATTGAGCACAAGACAGACATCAAAAAAGCGAAGTTAACCACGGCACTTGCAAATGAAGCGTACGCCAGTAACCTCAAAGTTTTCTGGAACAAAGCCAAGATAGTGAGACATGTAAACAAAGAAGAACATAAGTATCTAATTGAAACTTTAGAAATATTACGAAGACAAGACAACGAAAGTCTGTTGAATGAAAAAGTGGTAGGTGTTTCTAAAGCCTGGGAATTTGCAGTCAAGAAGTAAATCCTAATTCATATATTGTTATGTAGTAATATTATGTTAATGCATTGTATAACATTCCTCGTATTATTTGTTAAAAGTTGTGTGTTGTTAATTTTTCTTAGCATGCTCTTAATGTACATTTTAACACCATCCCGTAATGACGTAATTTGTTACGATGTTGCTTGTAATTTGTTCAGATTTAAAAACGTTTTATGAACAAACGATCATTCTAGAACTTTTTTATTTGTCAAAGTTACCTGATGATGGCTGTAATAAGCCGAAAACGGTTTGTATTATTATTAAAAAAGATAAAGTTATTCTCAACTGCTTAATGTGCTTTTTCAATTTAGTTTAGCTTTCTCTTATTCTCTAATTTAGAAATGCTAAATTAGAGAATAAGAGAAGCATCAGTTATAGCATGGTTGTCTTATAATGTGGGTCGGATCACCATCCTGCAAATCCACATTATTACCGGAGACCACTGTACTTACAAAATACTGACTTATAATATTTATTATTTGTATATACAAATATTTTTCAATATGATCAGGTAAATATGACAAATATAAATTGTGATAGTTTTTTTATATAAAATAATATATTTGTAGTTTTGATTTGTTAAATTTTAGTTAAGAAAACTTATTCAAATTGCATTCTCTAAAATTAAAAAATTTTTTGAATTTGAATTCTTTAGAATATGATTATCTATTCTAAAGAATAGATAATCATATATGATGATCATATATTCTTCATTTCTGTGAATCATAGATAATCATATATTCATATATTCTATAGATATCATAGATAATCATATATTCTTCATTTCTGTGAATCATAATTCACAGAAATGAGAATATATGATTATCTATTCTTCATTTCTGTAAGTTGATAATGGCTGCGAGCACAATTAAAAGTACTACTAAATTTATTTTATTAGTGTATTGTGTTAAATTAAACATATATTTTTCTGCTTAAAAATTTTGTGATTGTCTTTAAATTAATTAACAGAAAAACTAAAAATTTTTATATGGCCTGTGACTAGATTTAGCCCGGTCAGGAATAGATCTATTAGTGAAGTCTGATGTTGGTTCCAAATTAATACAACTGCCTGAAGAATCAATCCGCTTGTTGGCCTCGGTGGTCTAGCTGTATGACGTTGGGACGTTAGCCCAAAGGTTCTCGGTTCGATCCCGGGCTGAGGCGGATTTTTTCATCTTCAGGTAAATTAGTCTAAATTATAGTTTAATTAGTGATTAATAGATGGCGCCACTCATTGGTTTAATATTCTGTATTATTTATCTAAAATTATTTCGGTTTAAAATTTTTGTGGTGTATCTCAAGGGTTAAAATTTGGCATGTTGTTTAGATTATTTGGATTATAATTCCCTTGAAGTTTGGATTGTATGTTTGTATTGCTATTCATATTAGCAAAGAAAGATTTTCATTTTTATATTTCAATGATGTTATCTTATGTCACATCATGGCAGCAAGAGAATGCTAAAGTTATTTAAAATTGTAATAAAATGAATGATTGTTTTACAAATCAATCAATTTTCTAATGAATGTTTTAAAATAAGACATAAAACATAAAATAAATAGTATTTTTTCATTAATTACAAAATAATTTTCCTCGGAAATTAAAATAAAATCATTATAATGATGCAAATTAAGCATGTGATTACCCATTTTAAAACCTACAGTGTATCGAAATCTGGGAAATAACTATCATTATGATTATAAAACAACACTGACTACTACTATTAACAATTAATTTCAGTTCATCGATAACATTTTAGAAAACAAATTCTCACTTAATTACAAAAATCTTCAATTTTTTCTAATGGTAATTTGTAGTTATAATATATATACACATTAGAAATTCTTATCCCTATTATCCATTATCACAATACAGTATATACCTAGTTCATTTTATATTCTTTTCATTTATGTTGTATGTATGCCATAGAGCAGGGATGGGCAAGATCCGGCCTGTGAGCCAGATCTGGCCCACGAAGGCATCTTTTACAATCCAATGCATAAACTAGAACACATTACAGTCTCAAGGCCCACATTTGTAAAATTCTAGTCCAGAGATAGCCATACCTCTTGGGGTATGGAACTCGATCTCTTGGTATTGGTATTTATTTTAAAGTATTGTAAAATAGTTGTAGCTGTTTGTATATTTGTCATTTCTCATTTTTGTGAAGTGAAGGGGGTATGGGACCATATTGGACAATCCATTGGGGATCTGGAGTCATCAAAAGGTTAAGAACCTCTGTTCTAGTCAGAAAGAAAAAATAAAATAATGGATATTCTGTATAGTCTACAAATACACTAGCGATATTACTTCAAATTTTGATGATATAATTACTCCTGAACATAGTATATTTCACCATTCACAGTAAGTTGTAAATTTGTTTTTACAAAATTAATTATGTAGGTACCTAATATTTTGTAACATTCTGTTGTAAATTTGTTTTTTACAAAATTAATTACATAGGTACCTAATATTTTGTAAGTTTTATGTTTAGGTTATTAGCAATTAATCAGTTTAATAAAATACTGTTTTTAAAGAAAATTGTCTGAATTTATTAATTCATAGGATGAATTATTCCTAATATTTCTAATGAGAAAATAGCTTCTACAGATGCTTTTGCATACAAACAAAAATTAAAAGTAACACAAGAAAAGTATATTTTTAAAATAATATTGATACACAAATACATGTATCCCTTGCTTTACATGATTAATTGATTCCATGAAATAATTGCATAACACAAAATCGTGTAAAGTGAATTAAATTTAGCATAGATGAAATAGGGATAGGAGTTTCTTCAGAAGGATAAAATAATGAAAATTTACATCTGTGAGCAAAAATTTTGATGAATGAATTATTTAGACTTATAAACAAAAGATACAAATTTTAATGAATGAATGAATTTAATTAATACAATGCCCAGGATAAACATCTAAACTCTATATACTTCTGACAGTCTTCAATTTGATGATGAATGGATTGGATCTGGTAAGTCTGGATCATTACTCTCTTGAAGTCCCTGGGATGATAGGTTGATGATCTTCTTTTAATGAAACAGTCGAGACTCAGTTGACGGTCAGCATTCTTCCTCTCTCCATAAAGTTCTTTGTAGCAAGCCAAAGAAGCCTGAATTTTCTCACAACTTTGGATCTTCTAGTCTCATTAACATCATTTTCTTTGATAATGCCATCAGAATAATTTATGTGTTTAAAAAATTCAGTCATTTGTTTTGTTGAAATCTGTTTGATGGGCTCAGCAATATAAATTATTCTGATGGCATTATCAATGTGTTTAAAAAATTCAGTCATTTGTTTTGTTGAAATCTGTTTGATGGGCTCAGCAACAAAAGGCTCCTGATTTTTGGAAATGGAAATCATCATTCATGTTGTTTTCCAGAAACTTTTTATTAGTGAGCTCTGATGAGTGGGAATCGAGCAGTTCATCCACATTTATCTCATCTACATGAGACAAATTTTTTTTAATTTGAAAAGTTAATTTATTTTTTAAAATCATATTATAGCGAAAACGCATAAAGTGAAATCGCATATAACGAGAGATACCTGTATATTCTTTGTGTAAGTATCAGAAAAGTGGCTACACACATTAGCCAGATTGACAAGATCATAAATAAATTGGTGCAATCATTATTATGGTCTTATGTGATGGCAAGAGGAATATGTTTGTGTAAGAATCAATCTTGCTTGAATGTGAGTACCATATATACTCGTGTATAAGCAGATCCCCCGACTTCAGAGTTTGAAAATCAGTAAAAATGCGTAACCCGTGTTTAAGCCTACCCCAGACTTTAGTACTTAAAATTCAAAAAAAATTCAAAAACGATAAATTACATGATCTTTGATTTTTAGTTACCAATATAATAATGCAATTTGCCAAAATAAATATTTTATTGAAACTTTAAAAAAAAACATATAAAATAAATTATTCTAATATAGACACCAATATATCAATTTAAAAGGTAAAATTTTACTTTACTTGAAGCGATTGAGCGTGTCGTGCTGCCGACTCCAACCTGCATTTGTATAAAGTGACTTAAAAAGAAAAAACAATCTCACTCAGATCCAAAATCAAAACTAAAAGCAATATTAGTCCTTTCTTTTCTACCCCTTCCCCTTCTTTCTCAGAAAGGAGGGAGTGGGAAAAAATTTCTGAAAATCCTCACTATTCTCTAAAATACAAAATGGGACATCTATAAAATTGTTAATTTGCAGTGAAAAGTAATAATAGTGATAAATAGAAAATGAGCATTTACAAAAGCACTTAATGTTGTTATCAAAAAACATGCATACATAAATCCACAACTTATAAATTGCTGCTCATTTATGTAACTGCATATATGTGAATTCCACTGTTAGAGAACCCAAGTGTAAAACGGATTTTTTTTTAAATGAGAATCAGAAAAGGTTAAGCATGTGATTTCGAAGTTTTGATTTTGCTTACGATGAACTTTTTTGATAGACTAAAGTTATTTTTCAGTACAGATTTTAAATAATTATTACTTTTCTGTAATTTTAAACATTATTTTAGTTACTTTTTTTCTATTTTAATTAAATCATCGATAAGTTAAATATAATAAATATTTATCGATTACTAGCAAATGAATAAAAAATATTCTTAATTAATAATAATGAAAAATAAATATATTTTTTCACTCAAATCGAATCCTAAAGATTCTTGATTGATTGTCGAGTTTTCGCATCACGTCGTATCGGGCAGTGCGGGTGTTGCCTATCTGATTATGTTATATAGACACAGGTTGAAGTCAAAGACGTGACGTGCTCGATCGCATCGGGTAAGATTAAATTTTACCTGGTATCATATTAAACAAATTATTGCAAAATTTCCTTCCTATCTTCAGGAGATGTTCAATAAGTTATGACTTTGCTTATTACTTCAATTTCTCCAGCCAAAAAAAAAGTTGATTTTTTTGATCCGTGTATAAGCCGACCCCCCACTTCAGAAATTTTTTTTGAGAAAAAACCTTGGCTTATACACGAATATATATGGTATTTAAAATATAATTAGATTTAAATTTTCCTTAAACATAATTATATTTTTATTCAATTCAATTTTTTTTTATTTAAATATCCTCAACAATTAATATTGCATTTAATATTTTGCAAGAACTTTTCTTTTTAAAATATCAAATAAACAATTCCGGCATTATATTTATTAAATATGTATTTGATTGTGTATTTGACAAGTATTCAATAAGAATTGAAAGGTTTATTGTTTATAAATATCTAAGTCAGTCATTTATTCTTTTTATCCAAATACCATATGAATAAATTAAATACTAAAGATGACTTTTAAAGAAATGATGTCATTTAATGTCAGAATTGTTATATAAAAAAACTTTAATTTTATAATTGAAACAATAAATTAATATAAATTTGAATCAAAAGAAATAATTAAAAATCCCTAAATTAACTTATTTTTCTGCAGAAATATAAATAAAGGAATAAAATTACAAAGTTTAATATTAAAAATGTTTAGGAGACACTACATAGCAGTTCCTGACTTACAAAAAAATTTGATCAACTTGAAACAAGAATCTACTAATCAAAGCAGATAAAACTATAATGCAGAAATACAAGAAAATGCATGAAAATAATTGCCACAATATATATATATATTTTTAAATTTCATTATTTTTCATAAGCACATGTTTTATATGCTTATTAGACAAATTTTAATTAAGCTGGAATATCACATATGGGATATACTATATTTAATAGCAGCTACTTTTAGAGTCCATCAAAGATTGGTCAACACTCATGATAGGGTCATCTTTTTTGGTTAAAATATGGGATTCAACGAATTGGACCCAGGTATCTCCTGAAAAACTGGAAGTATGGAACCTAGAATTGAATCCGAAAAGCTGGACGTGTGGGATTTAAAATTGAACCTGGATCATTCAAGATGATAAGCAATTGTTTTACCATGAAGCCTCCAACAGACTTATGTGCTTATTCTTTTAATATAACTATCTTTATTATGTCTTTGTGACAGCTTATTACTGTCTATTTCACTAATCTCAGAAAACTGCTTAAACTCTAATATATAAATTCAAAACTCAAAAAACACTTTTCGCAGCTGAGGAAAAAGAAACTCTTTAATCTGCTAACGTTTTTGACCAAAATGGCCATCATATAGGCATTCCTTGAGTTACAAAATTAATGCATATGTAATTTTTATTTATAACTTTGAAATTACTGTTATGTGGCTGTCACCACACCATCACTATATATACTGTATTTTATAATGCATTTTTAAATAAATTACAAAATACAGTATATTTGACCAATTAGAATTTTATTTCAGAGATTTGAATAAAAATTTCCAATTATAAAGCAACTTTATAATGTAATTTCCACCATTTTGAAATATATATTTCATATATATAATATTAATTTATAATAGGATTTTTTTTTTATCCGTGTATAAGCCGACCTCCCACTTCAGAAATTTTTTTTGAGAAAAAATCATTGGCTTATACATGAGTATATACGGTAGTTATTTTAAGTGAAAGCAATATTTATTAATTATTAATGATTAACTAATGTTATCATTATTAATGATAACATTAGGTAATCATTAATAATTACAGTGCCGTAAAGTTAAATTCACCCTTAGGGATTTTTCAATTTTTAAACGGCCCACTTTATCCTGAAGATTGTTTATCTGGCCCATGGCAGAAAATAATTGCCCACTCTTGCTGTATAGGATAGGTTTTCGTTATAATGCAGATAAAAATATGATTTTATATACAGTATTTTCAGCATATCACTAATTTGTTAACATTATTTTGTATTTTATAATACTTAAAATATGCATACATTGGAAATTTTATCTGGACATAAGTTAATGCAGGCATACTTTGTTATTGTGGCTGTTACATTCCAGACAACCATGTAAAGTGAATTACAGTCTTTTTTCATTTGCTAATACATATAAAAGTCTAAAATCATATTACTCATTAACTGTGCAATAGCACTAGGCCTAAAAACACAACCAGATGGCTATATTTTAAAGCATTCATGTATCATCTTGGAGAGCCAAGTTCAATTCTTTGAGGGTCTCATACCTTCAGATTTTCAGGATGGCTCCAGATCTGATCCATCTTTTATGTTAATTTACATTTTATATGTCTATTCTAAGTATTATTTTGCAGATAATTTAAATTTTGAGATATGAAATATAAGTTTTGAATATAATTGAAAAATGCTGAAAAGCAAAGTGTCATAAAATGAGGTATGCTTTTAAGTGTTTACCTGAATCAGTTTTTATATATTAAGTTTATATTTTTTAGTTATAGTCATATTAACAGCTATTAATTTATGCTTTACTAAAAGCATAAATAATAGCTATTAATAGTTGTAGTTCTTATTATATACTAGATTATTATTCCAATAGCTTAATTTATAAATTAAGCTATTGGAATAAATTTTATGTTTTTATATTAATAGCATTGTAAATTAACAAAAATATATATTATAAATATATTAATATAATTCCATCTTGCTTCATAGCAAGAAAAAGGGCAGTGATTACTGAAGATGGGGAAGGGAATTCAAATGAAATGATTACTTGTCAAGAAAGCTACCAACAATATGAAAACTATTCAGAATCAAATCCTACCATAACAGAAGAAAATTTATCCTATGAAATTTTTTCAAATCCAGAAAAAAGCATTTCAGATATATCAGATGTTTCCTGGCCTAGTAATCAATCTCCTTCCAATGTATCTGTATTACTAAAATTGCCTGTTAATAATGATGAAAATATTAGCCTTGGTGATGGTAAAATTATTTTAACTAGTGGTGGTGGTGGTGGTATGGATTCATCTAGTGATGCTGATCATTCACAAGAAGGTAATGTATTCTTTCTATGTAATAGCTACTGTAATTATGTTGGATTTTATTTTAATTGAAATAAAATAATTATTTCAATTAAAATTAAATCTTTCATGAATATATATTTTGAAATATTAATATTTCTTTTTCATATTAATTATAAGCTTAATGAAGTTTAAATTGTTTTGTTATTTTGGCCAGGAAGCAGCATCTATTAATTGTAAGCATCTATTACTGGTATCTTATAGGTGTAAAACATTAGTACAGGCACCCTTCTAATTACAAACAGAATTCATCTGTAAGTTTTGTTTATAAATCAGGTTATTTATAATTCAGATATTGCTGTTATTTTGGCTCCAAAAGTACTGAAATAACTTTATATACAGTAATCTCCTACCAACTGCAGGGGTTATGTTCCTGCAAAACACCATGGTTGGTGAAGTTAACTTTCTATGAAAAATGTAGGGTTAGGGGAATCTGTAAGAAGATCAAATATTTATTATACATAAATATTTGATCATATATTAAATAGTTGTTATACGTAATACTCTTTAAATGCAAAAAAGTACTTAAATAAAGAATAATCTGTTGAAAACAATTTATATATATTAAAATTAAAATAATTTTGATAGAAACAGATGTCTAGGCATCAATGCTGGTGAATGAGTAAGGACTGCTGTCAGATGATTCCTTTAATTGGATGAGATGTCTACTTCATTTTCTTTTGAAGTTCATTTTGTAATTGTTTTTGTAGAGTTAATAAATCTTCCACACCCTGTTTTAATTTTAAACTCTGGCCTATGTTGAGATTGATTTCAAGGAAAAATTCTGCAAGATTATTTACTATTAGCTTTGTTTAAGTTAGAAGGAGTCATTTTACTCTTTTCACCTTTGTCCTCTTTGTTGTCGTCATCTTTCTCATTAGATCTGATTAGTTCCTCCAATTCCTTTTCAATCAACTCCTCATTGTGTGATTGCAGCAGTTGCTCTACATCATCATCCCTTCTTTTGCTTAACCTTCACCACCCAGATATTTTGCAACATCCATTATCTCCTTGACCTCTGGAAGTTTATGTTGGGCAAATTTATTCACACACACACCTTCCACAGCTTAGACCAACAAGCATTCAGAGTTGACTACTATACTTCATCAATGAGTCATTAATTATGGTGATGTAGTAACAACATTGAACTGTTTATAGCAATCTGTGATTGTCAGACTTGGGTCAGTTTCTATAGCTTCCAGTATTCCTGCTAAGCATGCAATGTGTATAGTATGGCTTGAATGTTTTTATAATTCCTTGGTCCATCAGATTTTTGAGTGAAGTAATATTTGGAGGCAGAAATACAACTTTCAAATTTGGGTGGGCAAACTGAAGTTCCTCTGGGTATCCTGGAGCATTATCCCAAATCAGTAACACCTTGAAGATCATTTTTCCTAGATAGATACTTTTCAACACATAAACGAAGCAATTATTCAATGAGTGCGTTGTCAATGTGGCTGTTACCCGCTCTCTTGTTTGCATGCCAAAACACTGAAAGATGACATTTGTTTTTACCTTTCAAGGCACATTGATTCAGCATTGCATACTAGTATTGATTTCACCTTGCAGTTACCTGGTTGCAGAGCATTCAGCTTTGGAATGTAAGTCCTGCTAGGCATGCACTTCCAATAGAGACCAGTTTCATCTGTATTGAATACATGTTCAGTCAGGTACCCTTTATCTTCAATATTTTTTTTAATTGTTCTGAATAAGTCTTTGCAGCATTATGGTCATTGAGGCTGTTTCAACAACTATCTCTGTTATGACAATGAAGGAAATGCACAAACCATCTCTTATTAGCTTTAAATTTATACTGGCAAGAACTTTTCTCTTTCTTTTCATATATTTCTCAATGCTTTTTCATGTATCACTGAAAACTACTTAAAGGAACTCTCTTGTGTTTGTTCTTCAATCCAAATATTAAGTATCTTTTCCATCCTTTCCATAATGAGATCATGAGGCATTTAGATAACTTTAGCACTTGTAGCATTTCCACCAAAAATATTATTTTAATTGCTTCTTCATTTTTTTTAATATTCTTTATTGTTGACTCATTAGCATTCATTAGCTTGACCACTGATGCAGCACACTGTAATCTTTTCAGCATATCAAGTTTTTTTCTCGAGTGATAACATGTTTCTAGCCCTATCAGTTGGTTTATCACTACCAACTGTTTTCTGACATTTGGACACATGATGGTGGAAAAGAATAATTTATGAAAATGAATTAATGCTAGACTGTATTTAAGAAAAACGCACATGAAACACAAATGAACATGAAACAGCATTAATACATGTTCAGGACATAGACATGTGGAACTGATTGATTCCACTCATATTGAAAGCTATATAGTGTATGCATAAAAATTGCAAGTCTGTTGTTTCCTAGAAATTGTAATCTAAGTGACTTAAAAAGAAAAAACAATCTCACTCAGATCCAAAATCAAAACTAAAAGCAATATTAGTCCTTTCTTTTCTACCCCTTCCCCTTCTTTCTCAGAAAGGAGGGAGTGGGAAAAAATTTCTGAAAATCCTCACTATTCTCTAAAATACAAAATGGTACATCTATAAAATTGTTAATTTGCAGTGAAAAGTAATAATAGTGATAAATAGAAAATGAGCATTTACAAAAGCACTTAATGTTGTTATCAAAAAACATGCATACATAAATCCTATAAATTGCTGCTCATTTATGTAACTGCATATATGTGAATTCCACTGTTAGAGAACCCTTGGTTGACTAGGAATTACTGTACTGTATATTGTAATATATTTCACAATCAGACCAATTAAGTTTCTTACTTCACATATTTTAATGAAAAGTTCTGAAGGGAGGAATTTTTGATGTAATTATCACTATCTTGAAATACTGTTATAATATATTAATTAACTGTAATTTTAAATTATATTGGTTACTAGAGCATTTTGTTATCATGCTACTTAAAATTATTGAAGAGTTTTTGAAATTTGAAAATGAAATTTTACATTTGCAAGTATTAATGTTCATAACTAGACAAACTCTTGTAATTATTTATTATTATATATCTACAATCTCTTACTGTGAGACCCCGAGCAGTATGTTACGGGATTTAGTTGACGTCTCAGGACTTAGCCTTTTGAGCGGTGGTGGGCTTCCCCGTAGGCTGGATGAGAGAATGACAGAGTGTTCTGAAACAAACTGACTCAGACTACAAGTTAAGCCAATATTAACATATTTATTGTGTGAGAGAGAGCTCTTTACACAATTAACAAACAGATGAAATCATCTGAGGAGGATAAATACCTTAATTCTTTTGTCTCAAAAAAACGGGATGTTCTGCTTCTCTCCGTCTGGATTTTTGGATCAGTGGTAGGAACTCCCTTTCTTTACACCACAGTTTAACAGTTCTTTCACCAATTGTTGAGGGTTTCTTGTTGTTATTTCGTCTTTCTTGCTGGCGTTGGTTCCTTGTTAGTCCGTTAAGGACGGCTTTTCATAAGAACTTTTGCACTGGTAGGAGGTGACTGATTTCTTTTGTCGCTGGAACTCGACCCTTTTGCGACTGTCTCGTTTGATGGTTGCAACTTGACTGACTTTAAAGAATTTTCTTTCTCCCAGGCTGGGATCCAAGGGATGGGTCCCAGCTTGTCCAGGGGTCAAGCTGGGACCCATCCCCTGGATCCCAGCTTAAAGCTAATAAGAGATGGTTTGTACATTTCCTTCATTGTCATAACAGAGATATAAGACATATATAACTGCTACATAGTGTATGTATTTCTGCTACATAGTGCTTGGTTTATTTTCTCCTATAACAGAGATAGTTGTTGAATTAGCCTCAATGACCATAATGCTGCAAAGACTTATCCAGAACAATTAAAAAAAATAATTGAAGATAAAGGGTACCTGGCTGAACATGTATTCAATACAGATGAAACTGGTCTCTATTGGAAGTGACCCATCCTCAGGCCAAGTGACAGCTTACACTCATTTCCAAATAAACACAGATTGTCTATGGCTTCAGATGACCACAATATCTGCACTGTATACAGCGGTCAAATCATCGTGTATATTTTTGTTGTGAGTGATTGACAACCAGAGTCCCTTCACTTTGTGTTACAATGTTTATCACTTCTTATAGTTCCCTCTCTCTGGTATACGATGTCTGTCACATAATTTACCCGCGCACTGTCCCTCACTTGGGGAGACGATGTTTACCAGTTAATTTAACATCTTACAACTAAATTTTCGTTTACAAGTACTAATATCAAATTTTTGACAATTATTATATATTTTGATTTTAACCAATATCACACGTTTCCACATTACTAAATCCAAAAACTTTTCTTGAAGGGTCACTGCTTTTCACAATATTAAAAAGGTATGCATCCAAAAAGTAACAAGTATAAAACATTTTTAACAGAAAAAAAAATAAATAAATAAATAACAGTGCTCACTCTATTCTAAGGCTATCTTCAGTCGTTACATTGAAATGAAAAACATAAGAAAAGTTACATGATGTGTGCATAATATACATTTCCAGGCAATGCAGATCATTTCCAGTCTATTATTGATGATAATTTCCCTTACCACATGTCAGTTATTCTGAAGAAAATTACATAACCGAAATTCTGCAAATTCAACATTGAGACAAAGTAGATCTTATCAATAATAGAAATTGGAAGTAATTTTCATTGCCTGGAAGTGGCTTATTGCATAAGTCAAATGACTTGTTTATTTTCATTAGTTTGTATATAATAGCTGAAAATAGTATTAGAATGAACTGAAAACATTTTGTTTTTCTAATAAAGATGTTTTTCTCTTTTTTTTGTTACAATACAAATACTATTTGGTTATGGATGATTTTTGCATGCATTTTTATCTGTGAATTATCATATTTACCTCCTCTTTCTTCTTTTTCATTCTATTTTTTGATAATGTTCAGATTTTTTACTGCAGGTTATGCGATTCTTCATAGAGTATTTACATTTTCTGATGAAAATATCTTATTAGATCAAAATTTGTCATCTATATACCCGGTATATTATGAATCTGAAATGCCTGTGCACCTGTGTACACTTATATGGCAAGTACAGCTGAATGGATTTTTTTGACATAACTTTTATTTGTTATAGGATTTATATATGAAGGTTTAAAAGACAGTGCTGATTATTAAAAATTGATTTTATATAATATAATTGGCATAAATTACTTTATATAAAAGCCATGATGGAAGATCAATGCTATTTCAGCAATCTCATGGGGTTACAGTGACCACATGATATTTATCTGGTCAATATCATTAGAATAGTATGATCATGTCTTTGATAACTGAGCAGTTTCATTGGATTATAATGGCTAGCTGTATATTATTTCATTAAACTTATTGAACTTCAGATTTCATATTAAAATGTTTTTAAAGTTTTTTTATAAATCTTTCTTTAATTTTCTATTGATTATTGCTTACATTACCTTATTTAGCCATATTATGCTTAAATTAAACTTTGATTAGGTTTAGAGACTCCGTGCTATTAACATCCATGATTATTAGAGATATCTACTCTATATATAAATATATAGATGTAAATACCTATGTATATCTGTTCAATTATAGGGCAAGATAGGCTGAATCGATTTTTATGAAATAACCAATGTATTTCCCAATGTCCCTTTAAGATTGTCACTATCATTACCACCTGTGAAGAAACGAAACAGTCATTGCCATAACAATGCAACAATTTGACTTATACTAATAGAATTTTATAAAAATTTTCAAAATACTCATGAGGCTACTGATTTTTATTTAATCTATCAGCATTTTTTAATATGTGATTATTTTATTTCATGGTTTTCACTAATATAAGTTTTATTATGTAGAAGAATTTGTATTTAAGATTAATTCATGTATTTCTTGATGCTCTATGTTTGAGACTGTTATTTCATGTGTTGTTTTGATATAAAGTTTTCATACATCAAAAACTTAAATAAAACAATACAATATAAGAAAGCAGCTTATATTCCTAAGGAAAGATATAAAGGAATATATATTGGGAATATATTCCTTTATATCTTTCCTTAGGAAATTTCATTTCTCATGGGGTTACAGTGACCACATGATATGTTATCTGGTCAAAATCATTAGAATAGTATGATCATGTCTTAGATAACTGAGCAGTTTCATTGGATTATAATGGCTAGCTGTATATTATTTCATTAAACTATTGACAGTTTTTGCAATTATTGGGAAATTGCAAAAACTTTACACTGCCAGACGTTATAAACTAAATGAACAACAGCTCAAAGGCAGGAAATATATTAACAACAGTTTATTACAGGGTAGTAGCGCTTTCGATTACATAATCCTCATCAGCTACCATAAACATAACAAATTAAACAACTGTTCTATAGAATGCCAAACATTCTGAAGATTTAAAGACGTTGCTATGGCAACAAAAGTTCAAACGTTTTACAAAAAATGCGGATAAAATAAATCTTATGAATATGCTATACAAAAATTTCAACAAAATGTCAATATTATACAATAAAAATAACCAATAAACAATTTACATTAATAATCTAAGGTATTACTTACATAACAGAGTAATCTAATAAATTTAACAAGAATTATTAATGTTTATTAACATTATTACACCATCTCAACGCATTGTTTATCATGGCTTGTTCCAGTTTATTAATTGGTTCACTGTTCATGCTGCGGTTAGTAAAGATCGATAAAGTCTCTGCGATTCTCCCTCTGACGGGGTCATGTTCTTTTCGTAACAGTTGAGTGTCGTTCCAATGTACTACTATATCCGAAGCTAGTGCACGCTGTGCTAAGGCTGTACTAGTGGCTTTATTCGCTAAATCTTTCTTATGTTCCGTAATGCGCTTTTTGAGGGAGCGTGCTGTGTAACCGATATAATTCCCATCACTGTTAAAGTCGTTATCATGGAGAGGAATTTTTTGAATACTTCCCAGGGGTCTACAAAATTCCTCTCCATGATAACGACTTTAACAGCGATGGGAATTATATCAGTTACACGGCACTCTCCCTCAAAAAGTGCATTACGAAACATAAGAAAGATTTAGCAAATAAAGCCACTAGTACAGCCTTAGCACAGCGTGCACTAGCTTCGGATATAGTAGTACATTAGAACGACACTAAACTGTTACGGAAAAAACATGACCCCATCAAAGGGAGAATTGCAGAGACTTTATCGATCTTTACTAACCGCAGCATGAACAGTGAACCAATTAATAAACTGGAACCAGCTATGATAAACAACACATGGAGATGGTGTAATAATGTTAATAAACATTAATAATTCTTGTTAAATTTATTAGATTACTCTGTTATGTAAGTAATACCTTAGATTATTAATGTGAATTGTTTATTGGTTATTTTTATTGTATAATATTGACATTTTGTTGAAATTTTTGTATAGCATATTCATATTTATTTTATCTGCATTCTGTGTAAAACGTTTAAACTTTTGTTGCATAGCAATGTCTTTAAATCTTCAGAATGTTTGGCGTTCTATAGAACAGTTGTTTAATTTGTTATGTTTATGGTAGCTGATGAGGATTATGTAATCGAAAACGCTACTACCCTGTAATAAACTGTTGTTAATATATTTCCTGCCTTTGAGCTGTTGTTCATTTAGGAATATATTCCTTTATATTCCTCCTAAATAGGTTTATTGAATTGTAAATAAACAATTGTAAATAGGAATATATTCCTATTACGATATAAAAAAGCAGCTTTTTATTTCTATTAAAATAAATATAGAAAGCTTTTTTTTTATATCTGATTGAATCATTTGACCAATGCAGGATAATTGACTGATTTCATAGGAAACACCCACTGCCATGACATCACAATATGGCGTTGGAGAGGCAGAAAACCATCAGTGCAGAAAACAAATCCCACGTGGTGCATTAGGGTGAGTGTTATAATGACATCACTACAAACTGTAAATAAGTTTACAATCAAAGTAAGCTTCGACTACTTTAAGTGCCACTCAAATAATACAAGATCAAAAGAACATGGTTTTTCCTATTTTTGTGCAAGTTATGTATATGAACATGAGTTAAAAGAAATCTTACTATACTTAGAGCTCTTTAACAGAAACTATTTTTACTTTAAATTGTTTTCGGTCTTACTTTGAGACCCTCTTCAGTAAACCTATTCTTTTTTAACAAACATTTAGAACAGTATACTTCTTTTTAGAATGCACAGTTTTTTAAATTTTTCCAAATTGTTCTTGTTTTTAAAACCTTTTTCACGTATTCTTATTGGTCATTAAATAGATTTAATAAAAGCAAACAATAAGCCAAATAAGTAAGATAAATCGTTTATTTGGCTTATTGTTTACTATTATTTAATATCTAAAGTAAGAAGTTTTTCAATATAGAGGTAATATTCATATAAAAACATTTTTTACGTAGCTTGTAGAAAAATTGGCAGCAAACAAAAATGTTTTTGAATAAACGATTTATCTTGCTTATTTGGCTTATTGTTTACTATTATTTAATATCTAAAGTAAGAAGTTTTTCAATATAGATTTAATATTCATATAAAAACATTTTTTACGTAGCTTGTAGAAAAATTGGCAGCAAAAAGCTTTTGTCGTATATATATATATATATATATATACGACAAAAGCTTTTTGCGATATCATTAACATATTAATCTTTGCGCATCATTGCCATGACATCGAGAGGTTTCAGGATCATTGTCGTTAATTACACTCCTCTTTACTTTTCTTTTTTTACTTCCAAGGCCTCGGCTGTGTTGCCACCTACAGCCTATTTTAACTGTATCTATTGAGTTGGCAATATTTTTGAGTTTTCTGGCTTTCTTTGCAGTCTTTTGATCCTGGTTTGGATTTAGTTTAATGGTGCTAATATCTTGGAAATGAAATGCTAGGATATTGGCAATATTGGAGTCTCCAATAATTAAATTTCCAATAGCTTCTTAAAGCTATTTATAGTATCAGAAGAGGAATTTTCAGATTTTAGTCTTTTGATAAGGTTCCAAACTTTGGAGTTGAAGACATTATTATCTAAATTTTTGCAGAAGTCTTGCCATTTTATTTTCTGGATATAATTAAATTTTTATTTAATTTCAGCATTTATTTTATTATAGTTAATTTTGACATCAGGTGAGTGAATGGATTTTAAAAGGTTGAATATGTTATTTCTTTCCTGAATTTTTTGTTGGAGCTTATCACAAATTCTGGAATAACCAAAGATTACATTTTTTCTGTAATTTTGGGTATGTTTTTCTTGGCTGCACTAAGTAATGCCAATTTCCATATGGTAAAATTATTAATTGGTCATCAGTTTTGGTTTAAATAATGAATGGTTATATCCTCCTTGAAGTGGTTCCAGTTTGTCTTATTAAAGTTCCAATGGTTTTTCGTTCTCTGATAGTTGCATTTATGTCCTCTTGGATTACCACCTACTTGTATTAAAATAGATTAGTGGTCACTGCCTACAGGACTCAGAATTGACCAAAGAGTTTTATCATAAAGAACAGTTGAAACTGCATTAATATTCAATTCTTCAATGGTGCTATAAGAATGAATGATATAGGTTGATTCACCTAAGTTTAAGGTCAGAAGATTAGTCTCATCAAAGTAGTTGTTTGGGGCTTCTCCTTTTGATTGGTTTCAGCTGATCCCCACAAGTTGTTCTTACTGTTTAGGTCTCCAAGAATTATTGATTATTCATTGAAAAGATGAGCTGTGGAATTAAGGTTTGCTCCAAGTTTATTAGGGGAATGATTAATAGGCTTTTTATTAGCTTCTAAGATTTAGCTTCCCTGAATTTCAGTGAAGTTATGTTTATCATCTATGTCAATAACCTATCATCTGTATAATAATTTATGTAAATTTAGATCAACTTATTTGTTGATCTAAATTTAGTTCCCTGGATACAAATTATATTGGCATTATATTTGTCAGCAAGAGCCAGAAGTTCGTTGAGTTTCAGCCTGCTATCATTAGTATAATACCATTAAAGTTATACTTCAATATTTTGAAATTTCTATTGATAGGTGAGGTTACTAACTCACTTCTTGACTCTGATGCTACAATAATATCAGCAGTCACATTGGTTCCCCATATGTAGTAGCATAATCACCATTCAGTTGTGTGATTTCCATGATGTATAAAGATGTTGCTATCATTGGTTGGTTATTCAGGGGTTACCACATGAAGATGACAGTCAATTTTTGCACCCCAAATTTAATTATGATTTATATGAAAAGTTTTATTGACTTAGGATATATTAACACATTGATGCCTAGGACTATGGTTTACTAATTATTAAAAATTCCTGCCAATGATCTACATCATATGGCTCTGTTTAAAACTGTATTCATCAAGTGTCAACTTTTGGATTGTTCTATTCCTGAATGTGGCATTATTATTGTTTGTTATATTTTAAAGCACATTTTGCCTTCAAATATCAAAAATTCAATTTTTTATAATTTTTTCTAAACAATAGTAAAACAAAACAATATTTTAAAATGTGTGAAATCTTTATAAAATTTAATTTAATATGCATTTAACAAAGTTTAGTTTGTTTATTATGTTCCTAATAAAATATGATTACTTAGAGTTATAATAAAATAATTAAAAATTTTCAAAATTATGGAATTCTTCACTTTTTGCAATTACAATATACAGTAACTGCCAATATTTAGAGCCATTTTTTTTATAAATAATTAAAAATTGATGAAATATCATACAAGATTCATTTCTGTTCCATTATATGAAATAAATACTCTTGATTTTTAAGAAAAAAATCTAAAAACTTTTCTTCAACTAAAAAATAACTAATCTAGTTTATATAAAACAACAGATTGAAAAATATCATAAAATGCCAATCTTTTACAATGACCTAAATTTGACTGACATCACCCTGAGCATCATTGTAATAAACATTATTTTTATATTCAGCTTATCTTAAATACCTTTTTATAACATTTTTAGATTTCATATCTAAATATTAAAAACAAAATGATTTGTAAGTTTTGCATTCAGTATATCATATAAATTTTGCCAAAAATCTTGCAATAATATCAGGTATTTCAGATTTATTATGTATATATTAATAATAATAATTAAAGTTTTACTACTAGCAGGATAACTTTGTTTATTATTTTATATATTTTAATGAAAATAAATATGTTGTAAAATTATAAATTTTTTTATTGTTCACATTCAAATATAGTTTTTTGTTAAATAGGATAAGAAATGAAAACTTTAAAAATACTTAGCAATTAATATATATTTTTAATAATTTAAGAGCTAGAAATAGGATCGCAAGAGAAAGATAAGAAAATATCTGATACAAGTCAACAGAAAACTAGATTTAGCAGCTGTGTAAGTATTTATCATATTTAATTTAATTTTTATTATTATTTTTTGATTTACTTACTTAAATCAAAAAATAATAATAAAAATTAAATTTTTAATAAGTAAAAAGATTTACTTATTAAAAATCATGTTTATATATAAATCAAAAAATAATAATAAAAATTAAATTTTTAATAAGTAAAAAGATTTACTTATTAAAAATCATGTTTATATAATACAGGAAGATGGGATGGAGAAAGATAGGAAAGCTTATCATTGGCAGAGTGGTCCTGTACATCAATGGTCAGCTATGCAAGTAGGACAGTGGTTACTTGCTTTAGGATTGGAGCAGTATATTCCAAAGTTTATTGAAAGTGATGTTACTGGACAAATATTATTACAAGTTGATAGTGCTCGTTTGAAGGTATAATTTATTTTCTTATATACTAAAATGAAATTATTTTAAATTTTATATGTAAACTACTTTAGGTTTTGGGAGTTGTGAACAGCAATGATAGATCCTTAATTAAGAAAAAAATAAAAGAAATGAGATCAATTCTTGAAAAAGAAAGAAAAGCTCATGTGAAAGAACAGAAAGCAAGAGAAAAACAGCAAAAAAAAGCAGAGAAAGCATCAAAAAAAAAATGAAAATACCTCATATGAACTATTTGGAAAGTCTAAAAATTGAGAGGCTAAATTTGCCTTGGATACAATTATAATACAATGTGAATACAGAATATATATCCAATGTGCACAAATATTATTGGTTGTGTTTCCTCAGGTATGTTGCAAAAAAGCTCTAAACTGCCAACAATAGGGCTTTGTACAGTGACAATCCAACAAACTATCACAATATTAAATTTTTTATCCATTTTTCTGCACAACTTTCTTATAAAAGTCAAGAACCAGTTTACTTACAAAGAAATATCTGCAATTGGTTTTAAAAAAGATTTCATTAGTGGTCCCAGATGTCCAAGATTAAATAATAGACATGGATCATTCCAATAGTTTATTAGCTATATCAAAATGATCTGCATTTGCACAGTTGCTTACAGTCTTCTACCTGTCTTGTGGGTAATTTAGATAGAATGTGCTGGTGTTGGTTTTAGTTGTTTACACACTATCACAATATGGGAACATCACATTAATGATGTATTTAATTTATTTTTATCACAACTGAATTGTATGCAATTTTTTATTATACATCAGAAGTTTCATAAAATAATAATCAGATTATACAATTTTATAAAGAAAAAGTTTTATAAACTCATTTGTTATAAAAATATATTTTTTCATATTTATATAATTTGATAAGTATATACAAAACAATATAGCTGCACAGCAGGTATATCAAAATATAGTTTGATGGGAATATTTAATATTAATTTTTACAAAATGGCAAGAACTATTCAGCTGGATTTTGCATACCAACTTTTAATATGTAAAAATTGTTTGGAAAGCATATACATATTATTTAGCCAAATTCTAATGTAAATATGCAAAACTTATTTACTGAAATTTTTTACTATGTTGGATATTAAAACATCAACAGAAATATTGATATTACCTTTTGGTCATTAGATGCATACGTGTCAGCTGTTCATAATAACAGCTTTTATT